>SNQJ01S0057268.1:0-20945 GCA_010110895.2 Picea sitchensis
CTAGTTCTGGGTGGGATCATCTGTTCAGTTTTGTTTCTATTCTTTTGCTTGGTGCATTTAGCCTCTCTTGGCTATAGATTGAAACCAAAATTCTCTTCTTGGTCAAGGTCAAGGTGCTCGGAGGGAGGCTTCGGCCTGTGGTTGGGAGACGAGGGTATCGTCGTGGTAAAATGAGCACACAATCCTTTATATTCTAACATGCACTTCATTGGAAAGATAATTCATGATCAAGTTATTGAAGTTCTCTTTTTCCCTACAAAATATCAAGTTGTAGACATTTTCACAAAGTATCTTACAGAAGAAAAGTTCTCCAAACTTCGATCTAAGTTAGGATTTCAGGAAGTTTTCATTAAGGGGGGATATGATTGAAGGATTTACAATAGTGACACAATAGGATATGGAAGGAGGAATTATAGATTAATATCTACTTGGTCTAATGTGTCATTAGGTAAAGCTTTGTTTCTTAGTGAGTTTCTTTAGTATGCATTAGTATCCATTTGTAGTTAGGAAATTTGATGGTCACGATATGCTTCCAACATAGAGTGATCTGACAGTTCATATTCTCCTTGATATTAACAACTACATTGATCCATGGCTTAGCACCCAATTGGTCCATGATCTCTATTTAAAGAGCATGGAGGGTCATTTGTTGATGATCGATTGTGAGAAACTCTCTTGTAAAATCTCTTTGTAATATTTTTATTTTGCATTAATAATTTTCTCCAAGTGGTCTCGTTGGCTGGGGCCATGGATGTTTCCCTATAGGGGCTTTACCATGTCAAAATATCGGTGTGTTGATCTTTGATCTACTTGTGTGAGTGGTTATTGAAGGTATTCTTCCTCTATTGGAATACCTATGTTGTCGAACATAGGGTTGGGGTGAGGAAGGGTATGGGAGAAAATGGGGAAGGGGGTATGAAGTGGGGTAGGGATGGCATGGAATGAAGGGTTAATGGCTAGGAGGTGTATGGGTGATGATGGAAAGGGATAGTGAAGTGGTGTGTAGTATATTAATAAGGGTGGAAAATAAATCAAAGAAAAGGATAAGGTGAGTAGGTGTGGGCTAGGTGGAGAGATGGTGAGAGAAAAGGTGGGATAGAGGTAAGAGGTAGTGGGAGTTTAGGGGAAAGAAAGGAGGGGTAGGGTATGAGAGGTGACACGAGAATAGGGGTGAGTAGGGGTAGGGAGGTGTTAAGAGTGGAGGGGTGGGTAGGGTGGAGATTTATCATGGAGTGAGAGGGTTGGTAGAGTCTAAGGGGAATCAGGGGAGTGGAGAGGAAATGAGTATGAGGAGGTGGTGGGAGTGGGAGGTGCCTAAGGAAGAGTTGAGATAGAGAGGTAGATAGGGGTGGGGGTGGAGAAGGTGGAGGGAATGGAATTAGGGTAAGGAGGGATGAGGATAAAAAGGTGAAAGAGGGTGAATGGTTTAGTGTAGAAGAAGTGGGTGGGAGGAAAGGAGGGGTGAGGGGTGAGGGGGGGAAGGTAATAAGAAAGAATGGGGAATGATTGGAACTAGAGGTAGGTAAGAATGGGTAGGAGTGATGGGATGTGAGGGGTGAAGAGTGAAGGATTTGAGAGAGGGGGTGTAGACATAAGGGGGGGAGGTGTCATACAAAGGGAAGTGGATGAACATAGTTGTACATGGTTGACTTTGGTTGATTATGGTTGGTCTATTTACCATCCGGGTTTTGTCTGGTGTTACTTCGACCGGATGCCAACTTACTTAAACGTGGAGTCGCCAAGTGAATGATAAAAATAGCCTTTAGAAGGTGTTCACTCTTTGTTCACTATCAAAGGGTAGAAAATTGCAAAAATGTCGTTCTCCTAGGGAAAAGGTTTCGTAACTTCGTTCCCTGACAACGGTGCTAGAAATATGTTGTTCCGGAGTCTGTACTTAAGGCTAGAAAGTACAGGGTCTAGGAATCTGAAAGTGAGTAAAATATAAAAAGGGGAAAAAATTAACCTTCGGGAAAAGGAAGCTAAGGCTGATTTCTAAGTTGTCTCTGTCTCGCTTCCAAATGTTCCTGGATACTTATATCTCATTCAATTGCGGCCCATGAACGTTCGAGTTCGACCCAGGTGATGGAGGTTTTAAGTATGGTGTCAAAAATTTCAAAGAGATGTTGGTTTGATCCGATAGGTCGGGTTCAATGTTGGGTTGTCTTGCAAAGGGCACAGTCATGGAGGAACAAAAAATGAAAAGAAAGTTCGAGGTTTAAAATGCTACTTCAATTTTTTGACCATATAAAAGAGAACTTTCGAAATCCGATGTTAAAGGTAGAACACAAACCAAAGGCCTTCTCTCGTAACTAAGTTAACTTTTTAAAGAATCATGTATGAAATGTGAGAAAACATTAATCCACCAACAATGCGAGGCTCCTATCAAGGGAGAATCTCGGCCTGTAAACAGAAGACGAAAAAGGCAAGAAGTAATTAGACGAAGCATAAAATGTAGAGATCTAAAAAGTTCACAGGTCTTGTACCTGCTGATAGACGATACAGAGGAAAAACTGCAAGCGATTAGATGACTAAAAAATTGGTCACCACAGTAGAAGTTGCACTAAATTGTAGCTAAGCATTCATCATAAATATATGCAAAATGAAATTTAATGTAAGATATCAGAGAAAACAAAACTCATAGCTCAGTCTTCACGGAATCAGGAATCTTCAGATTTCTTTGTATTAATTTTCAAAGAAAGAAAGTCTCTATTACAATCAGCCAAGAAAGGTCCAGCCTCGGTTCTCACTTCAAAATGCATATTTATACAAACTTCTAAACATTCAGATCTCAATCGTTCGAGAAGTATTTGGTTACAAAATGGGAAATTTAAGCATTTTGCTTCTTTGTCTTTGTCCTCCTTCATGTGGGTAGAGCACCTTCCTTTCTTTACTCTTCGGGTTCTAAAAATAGAATAGGTAGACACTTGTCATTATTTGGCACCGGAAACCTGCCCCTTCACCTGCTTGGTGCAAGTGACGCACCTCTCCACCAACTGGGCTATCAATTTGGAAGGCTCTTCTTGGTTGTTTGCTTCAAAAGTGTAACAATCCTTCGATAACTATGGTAGCCTTCCTCCTACTTGTCGGTCTTCAGTGATGATAGAACGTAATTGTACAGTAGGTTTTATTAACCATTTATCCACTTGGACTATATCAGTCTGGCTTATCTGTGATATTTTAGCCTACTCTTTTTCCTCGTTCTCCTTGATATTGAGAAACTGCTTGGCTATATCGATCTGTCCCAGTGTCCCAGTGTTGCTTTCCATGTCGAGACCTGACAACCTTTCATTTATCAATCCGAAATTTCTTCACAAGAATTTCTCATTTCTTTAGCTCATTCTCTGCTTTCTAATATATTACGCTCCCACGCCTCCAACAAGATATTACCTCTGGTTTTCTTTGGGATGGAATGCCTGGAACTACTGACCATTTATTTTTTTGTTGTGGCTATAACAACCTCTTGGAAAGCGACCTGAGCCACTCCAGCTTCTCTTTCTCTCAAATAAATGTCTCCCAATACTTGGTCAATGGTCTGGAAATGGTTTTGGATGGCCTCCACTTTAGCAAGTAAATCTTACTGAGCTACTGACACTCTTTATAGGATTTCAATGGCTTGGGATTTGAAAATCCCGATATATATAACCTGGATCTCGGAAGAATTCAACTTTACCTGTAACTGCCTGATCAGTTCTTCTTGCTGGCTTACATGTGCTTGGCTAGTCTGGGTCGACTGATGTATTTTCTCGAGATCGGATCTGAGCCGCTCGATTTACTTTTGATCGGCTACCCTGTCTTTCTCTAGACCCGTGTTCACCTGATCTCTGGCATTTACCTCTACTGTAGCTAGCTTAGCCTCCAATGTTTTGATTAAATGGTTCTTCCGATTTAACTGTTCCTTTAGAGATCCGAAGAAAAATTGGTTGGCTGTAGCAAAAGCCCCCAATGTCCCTGCTATCTGAGTGGCAAATTCCTCCTTTTTCATGGCCTTCCCGTCCGCTAGGATTTTGAATTTTTTGGCTACTGTGCCTGCTTCTCGGCAAAGCTCTTGCTTTACAACGACCTTTCTCTTCTTATCGAAGAAAAATTCATTCGGAGGAAACTCTTATACAGTAATGGGCATGAGTTCCTCGCCGAAAATCCACCCTGCGTCGGGGGTCCCCTTTGTGAACTGTAAGGGAGTGATAGAAGCGATGGGACTGCCAATTTCCTTGGATGGTTTCTGTGGGGTAACAATCATGTCTATCTTGCTCGATGCGGGTGATGGCGTGACACTTACCCCTTGTGGGATTACTTCTGCTTGGCTCTGGACTAACTCGCCTGATGCAACCGCTTCTGGGATTCCTTCCTCTGGGTTGGGGATCTTGGCTTCCTATTCCGGGTTCCCGGTTTCTTTTGTCTTTTCTTGATTTTCCTCTTGGTCAAGACCTGAATCCTTTGGAGATTTGGGTTCCGTTGGATGTATATCTATGGTTTGTGGGTTCTTACCCCATAAAACTGGGGGAAGGCAGCTCTGTCGGTGTTCCTGAAAATTGAAAAGATCGGCCCTATCCCCAGGCAATAGGGTTTGGATCCGACTTAGGAACTTGGCATAGGATCTCGCACCTTGGAAGATGTCGTCGTGAGGTGAGTGCTCATGTTCATATCTTTTCAGGCCACAACTCGCCATGTGATTACTCACGACCTTATGTGGGTCATTTTTCCTGAACTCGATGTTGACCAATTTAAATTCCTCCAAGGTCGTAGCCTCATCTTTGGCGTGTCCAAAATATAATAAAGAATATGTATTAAAATGAATGGGGAAGGGCGACCATACCTTCTTCAAAAAACCTTTAAGTTCTTTTCTTATGCCACCGAGCATGGTTTTCCCGGCGATTTCACGACATACCAACTTATCTGGCATGAATAGTGGTAGAGCATATGGGGGAATAGAGGCGTCGAAAACCCTGATGTATGAAGATTCTTCTTCTACATACCAGTCAACCACACTACCCAAGTTGGCGATGATGCTATCTGAAATCCTGGGTGGTGGGTTACTGAAGATGGAGACATGCATCAATACCATTACCCAATTGAAAATCTCGTATATGAATTTGGTGGCCTTATCCTCCCAAAGTTTCGAGTGATAGACATGGATAGGATCAACATTAGATGGAGTCCAGCTCCAACTCATTAGAGGGAAAGGTGTCATGAAACAAATGGCGTCCATGACATAGGCAGACATGAAAAATGAGGCTGTCTTCTCGCTCACCTTCTGTGCTCGATATTCGGTAATTTGACGGGTTAGACTGTCAAACAACAATTTGGCCCAATCGAAAGAACAACCTTCATCTATTGTATAAATCAGAGGCACCCATGGGAGGAAAAAGTGTGTGGTGTCCTCCCTCCCATACAACCTACAGGCCATCATTGCTACATACCCGAATGGTAGCTCTAAAGAGGAGATTGAATAAATAACATTAGAATCTGCCCTAAATTTTGCGGGGTGCGAAACCCAATCCTTGATCAACTTGAGCAAGGTTCTGCCATATTGCTCACATTCCTTCTCCTTGAAACCTTCCAGAAAATTAGCATTGTATGCGAAGTTTTGTGTGGGTGACAACTGATACATTGCCTGCAAATGTTTCGGTCTAAAGGTCGCAACCGTCACCTTCTGTTCGCTGATGATAGTCCTGGTCAGGATATCCACATGGTCTAATGCCCATATGATCATATCATAATAGGGAAGGAGCCGTGGCCTTGCCGCTATTTTGTGCATCTCTTCTTGAATGATGATTTTTTATTTGGTGGCCAAATCATCCTTCTCGTTATCGCTGGAATCATCTGAACAATTCACCGATTCAGACTAAATAATGTCGGAGATGTATGTCCAGGTTTTGATAGTATTAATACTTTGGGGTGAAGTATCGAAAACTGCATCTGAGCCCTGACTTGAACTCTTGGTAGCTTTCTTGGACGCTTTTCGTGGGGCCATGATAGAAAAATATATGTTCATATCTCCTGTAGTAAGAATTGTAAACACAAAAGGAAGTTATCCCGATGAAAAAAATAAAATCTGCACGCAAAATAGAAATAAAATTGAACAAATAAAAGAAACTCCCTTGCTTTAATCTTTCAACTTTGCATGAGTCCTTGCTGACAGAATGATAAAATCGTCTAATGGAAAGATTTAGGCGTGAAACGAGATATTATTTTCCATTAACTCATCAAGATTCAAATCAATTCCATAAATGTTTAAAAGATTTGTGATAATAAAGAAATGTGAAAACATTCATAAATCTCATCTGTAGACTACGTACATTAAAGGTCCTTTAAGGCATTAATTAATTTAGTTAATTCCTTTAACTTTGTACCTTCAACCCTCAAAACCTCTTTTCGGCGTTCGCCGTCTCGGATAATTTCGTTCCTACTCTTGGAATCCAAAATACCCGAAATCACAATGGCGCGATTTAGTTAAAAAATCGTGATCCGACTTAAGTTCTTAATTAACCCATGCTTAATTGATAAAAAATCGTGACTTCACGACTTGGGGCTACGAAGGTATATTTTTTTGGGAGAGCGATCGCCAAGTCACGAAACCCCAACAGTGCTTAACCAAGATTTTAAAGTGACTTACCCCTGACACTAACCTGGGTGAACTTTTGAAACCATTTCACAACTTCTCATATCGGAGCTTGGAAACCTTGCGACTTGTAACTCCTGAAGTGCAATAGCATGAGGTAATAAAAGTTATATACTTGCTTAATGGTTAGGCGATGATGACTTAGGACTATAACAGCTATCGCCACTTCGCATGTCGGGGTCAACTTTTGATTGCAATAATTATATTTCAACCACTTGTAAAAGGCGGCTCCAACAGTTCCTGTGATTTGATCCACTTGATATTACCCTTGGTTTCAAACACCTCTATCCTGCAACCCCCTCATAGATGTTTTAGGTGAGACTGCATATACTTCTCAGGTGTTGCCGAAAGGGCCAGTAGCTAGGGCTTGTTGGTGCACTCTTGGAGTGAACCCTAGGTCTTCCCCTGTTCCAACAAATGGTTCCATTGTCGGGACAAGAATATTCTTGAGGGAATGTCATGGTGGTTTCCATCGAAGAAAAAAACTCAAAAGTGGATAGAAGATCAAGAAAAGGACTTTGATGAAGCCCATAACAAGAACCCTAATATTAGTTCAGAGGACTGGTTGGAGAAGTACATTTTTACGGATATACACGAGATATTCTTTGGAGGAATCCATCAAGAGTTGTATGAGTGGTTAGCTAGATTAGCCTATACCCAGTTCAAGATCCAATCTAGAATTCTTGTGGTTTGGGTGTCAGAGTTGATCAAGAAGGTCAAGGAAGATGATAACACCATATCACGAGCAGTAGATCACCGGTTCGATAGTACCATTGGAGGGTACATCACAAAGTTTGTTGTTGATAGAATAGAATCATATAACCAAGCTGAGAGATACTTTTTCAAAGGACCTAGAGGGAAATTTTTGCACTTTCTGAAGCTGAGAATCAAGATGTTGTTGCATGAAAATAACATATTGAAGATACAGTAGATTGGTTGGATCTGAAGAGGCTAATGTTCAAGAACTCAGATAGTGACAATGACACAGAAGTTGGACATACGCGTAGTGGGAAAGTGTTCAGAGAAGTCCATCTTGTGAACTTGTTTAAGAATAAATACGGGGAAGCGGGTTTCTATAGTGGAGAAGAAGTAGATCTGACAGACGAAGAACATTCAGAACCCAGTGGTACAGAGAAAGGACAAGCTAAAGAGCTTCGTCGAGGTGGACCTAAAGGCTCAGAGACCACACAGACCATTGAAGTAAGTACTATTATCCTTCCTGTTGATTCAACATTAAGTAACCAGAGTAATCCTAGTCACCAGAGCGTCCATAACACTGTCCATAGTATCCCACCACATATTCAGTTAGGAACCCTAGGAAGATCTATGGAAGATGAGATGAGACTTCCTATCTTTAGGGGAGATGGATCTAAAGATCCTGATCAACATTGGTTTCTATGCAGAGCCGTATGGTATATTAAAAATGTCACCAATGAAGCTGTTAAAAGGACCCAGTTTAGTACTACCCTAAGGGATCATGCACTGAGCTGGTACATGAAGCTTGTACAAGTACTTGCGCAGCCTAAGCCACTGGGTGAGATCAAGAATGCACTAATTAGAGAGTTCAAGAAACCTAAGTTAGAGTCTCAATGTATTACAGAACTAAAGGAGATCAAGCAGAAAGTAGTCGACCCTGTTTGGGAGTTCGATCAAAGGTTCAAGACCTTGACAGGACGATTAACTTTTCAGATCCCAGATGAACATAATAAAGAATGGTTCATCACTTCCCTTTTACCACACATCAGAGTTCCTCTGATGCAACAGAAGATCGCTTTGTAGGAAGAAGCATTGGATATTACTATGAAGCTTGAGTCAACCCCTATAGGAGAATCCATCTCAGGTATGAGCCAGATATTGAGCCAACTGACTAGTTTGTCTTTGCGGGTCAAGGATATGAAGAAGGACAAGGGGAAGGAAAAACAAGACGATATTTTGTGTGTAAGATGCATATCATAAGGACATGATAAGGAACACTGTCCTTTATTCCATGAATATTTGGCCTCAGGAGCACCGAGCTCCTTGAAGCAAGTCAACCTTCCCTGGTGCGAAGTATGCATAAATAGGCACCACACAGGTGAGTGCTATTACATGTAGAAGTATGTCCAAACACCTAAAAATTTATATTGTACATTATGTAAGTCTATAGGACATGATGATAGAGATTGTAGGGCTTATGATCTCATGCACGAAAGGTCAATAGACATATATAAGATCCAAGGCGAATTACAACAAGAGGGAAATGCTACATAGTAAAACTCTCTTGGGAGAGGAAACTTCAATCCTCGCGGTGGATTTAGAGGAAGAGGATGAGGAGGAGGAACGATTCGAGGCCAAGGACAAATCATCTGTTACAACTGTGCACAACCAGGACACCTTGCAAGGGATTGTCAGAACCCTTGTACCACTTGCAACTACTGCAACTCATTTGACCATGTTATAGAATAATGTCCTGTGCTGCTTGCTAATCTTAAGGAAAAATGAGGACCTCAGCTGAAACCGCAAGTGAAACTGATATATGTTGAACCTCATGGAGGAGACCCTAGAGTCACTGTCATAACCAGAGGAGGCGCTGCTACAGGAGAGGATATAATGAATCAAGGAAAGCTTGCAAAATACTCAGGTATCAAGAAGGCCACAGATAAGACCCAAGCCTTTAATCCAAAGAAAGAAAGATAAATATTTGAGGAAGCAAAACAAGAATTCAAAGCAGATCAAGGTTCCTCATCAAAAACACAGCCATAAATAAGAGAGTATGGAATGCCTCAAGCATTTGATCAGTTTTCTTTGCCAAGAGAAGGAAAAGAGGTAAGAAAGCTCATGGAATTTTTATACACTTGTATTAAGATAATTCAGGATGAGAATGGTGTGCAAGAGCTACAGAACTTAATCAGACAATATGAACTAGGAAATACAGACACCTTACTAAATAGGGAAGTACACCAAATTGGTAAGAAGAGAAGGACAAATAAGGAATTACATTTGAATGCTCAAATATGAGAGTATGAGATAGACTATGTAGTCATCGACTTAGGGTCGGAGGTCAATGTCATGACGAAGAAAACTTGGGCACAAATGGGAAAACCGAAGTTGATCTATTCCCCTATTAGGATTAGGATGGCTAATCAGCAAGCTTTCAACCCATTCAGATGATTGGATCATGTTCCTGTGGACATCGATGGAGTAAGAACGTTTGCAGATTTTGAGGTAATTGAAATAGTTGAAAACAATTGTCCTTGCCTTGTGCTGTTAGGAATTGATTGGGCCTTTTATAACTCTATTGTTGTTGACTTAAAGAAGATATGCATGAATTTTTAAAAGGATGGCCTTAGGGTCATCTCACCTTTATATCCAAATGAAGGTTAACGATACACAGAGCCCATCAGAGAAGAAGACTACACATATGCACTAGAAAACATATACAAACTGATAGCTAGACAATAGGATTACATAAACCCTATAGCCAATGGGAATATGAGCTGGTGAAGTGACAATGCGTTTTCATCAGATTCAGAAGAAGCACTGGAAAAATGGCAGAACCAGATGTACGAATTATCCACCAGAAGATGTGTTAGATTAACCAGAGAAGTTTGTTGGATCGGCACAACAGTAAGTAACTTACCCACCTTTGAAGGTCAGAACCATTTAGAAGCCTTCCTATCATATTTTGAAGAAAATATACCAACACAATATAGGTTGTTGGCAATGGATGAGGCCCTGAAATCCACACCAGCAAGATGGTGGGGGACACACAAAAGTAATATTACAGACTGGGCACAATGTCGAACCTTGATGACAATGCAGTTCTTGGCACAAGAAGTCGGTTGGGAAGTAAGGTATACTGGTCAAAGTTTTCCAAAGGACCATGTGCGAAGCTGCGAAGAGGCCTGAAGAAACATCCCTCGATACCAATGGGTGCATAGATTCATTAACACGCTGGATACGACCCCTATCAACTGGTACCTTCAAGTGGAGCTGCGCCTCATCATTGCAGACTTGGAAGGTATGATTCAAAATTTTGTAACCACCTTTTTTATTTGAAAGTGAATATCCTTTAGTAGACCAATCATTACATATTGTGAGAAAGAAGGTATTCGAGGAGGCATCTAGCCTCTTTATGGAACAAGAAGAGGATGAATGGACTACGCCTCTCCAAAAATTACAGAATTGCTACAACATCAATGTTGATGATGATGATCCTAGGAAGGTAAAAATCACTGAAACAAAAGGACAAAGAGATGTGGAAGGACTAGGAGTGGAGCTACCATTTATTGGTCATCCAATCAAGATTAAAAAAGTCAATATTGGGATGGAGGAGACACCAAATCTTGCCAATGTCAGAGATTATTGGGATGCTGCTACCATTGACAAGATTACAGAGTTGTTGCATGAATATCAGGACTTGTTTCTGACCAAGTTCACTGATATGAAAGGTATCAAAGGTCTTATGGGAGAAATGAGGATACCTTTGAAACCAGGTGTGAAGCTAGTCAAGCAAAGACCCTACAGATTGAACCCGAAATATAAGTAAAAAGTGAAGATTGAGCTTGATAGAATGCTGGAAGCAGGGATTATAGAACCCGTCGAAGAGTCAGAATGGATTAGCCCTATGGTGGTATAAGACAAGAAGATAGGTGAGATCAGGATCTGCGTAGATCTTGGGAAGTTGAATGCTGCTTGTTTGCATGACCCTTTCCCTACACCATTCACTGATGAAGTATTAGATAATGTGGGAGGCTAGGAGGTATATTCTTTTACAGATGGATTTTTAGGATACCATCAGATCCATATTGCCAAGGAGGACCACCACAAGACCACATTTTCCACAGAATGGGGATCCTAACAATATATAATGATTCCATTTGGACTGAAGAATTCCCCAACCATCGTTTCCAAGGTGGTGGTAGAAGCCTTCAAAGAGTTCTTGCATAAATTTTTAGAAGCATATTTTGATGCCTGGACTGTGTTTAGTTTGTTGAAAAACCATATTGAATGTCTAAGGGTAATGTTGGATAAATGTAGGCAGCGTCAAATTTCTTTAAATATGAATAAGTGCATCTTCTTCTCACCCTTTGGAGTGCTATTAGGTCATATTGTATGCAAGCAGGGACTACTGGTCGACCCATCTAAAATTGCAATTATAGTTGATTTGTCGCCTCCTACTTTAGTTAAACAACTGTGCACTGTGCTGGGACATACTAGCTATTACTATAAATTCATTAAAGGATATGTCCATATTACAACACTGATGGAGAATTAGTTGAAGAAAGATTGTCAGTTTAGCTGGACAGATGAATGCCAACAGAGCTTTGACACACTTAAGAAGAAGATGGTTACTGCGCCCATTCTGGTTTTTCTAGATTGGAGGAAAGACTTTCATGTGCACGTCGATGCGTCTTCTATTGCATTGGGAGCAGTGCTGGCACAACTTAGAGAGGGTGATATCGACCATACGCTATCTTTTTCTAGCAGGAAGCTATCTACAGCTGAAATTAATTACACCATCACTGAAAGAGAAGGAGTAGCCATGGTGTATGCACTGCAAAAATTCTGCCACTACTTGTTGGGAGGACACTTTAAAATGTTCACAGATCACTCCATGCTGAAGTACCTAGTGAACAATCCACTGTTGGGGGGACGAATATGCATATGGATTTTGTTGTTTCAAGAATATGATTTTGAAATCATAGTTAAGCCAAGAAGAATGAACAAGGGCCCTGACCACTTGTCGAGGTTGGAACATGGCGAAGAACCCACTAGTTTGGAGGATACACTATCGTATGCACAACTACTCTCCATTAGAAAGATTGATGACCACTTTGTAGACATAGTCTAGTTCCTATCAACAGGAATGGAACCTAGTGAGTATACAATTCCCTAGAAGAAACAATTAGTGGTGTGCGCTGCATACGTTTCAATTATAGCTGGTCAACTATACAAAATGGGACCTAATGAGATATTAAGGAGGTGTGTTATGGAGATAGAGCACCCACTGATCCTCGCAGAATCTGATGAAGGCATCACAAGAGGACATTACGCAGGGAAAGAAACTACACAGAAGGTTCTGTGAGCTAGCCTTTGGTTGCCTACCTTATACACGAATGCTAAAGATTATCCCAGAGCCTACGATGTATGCCAGAGAGTTGGGAAACCATCCAGAAGGGATGAAATTCCATTAGCATCACATATGACCCTACAAGCATTCTAAAAGTTGGCCATTGACTTCGTGGGACCTATAAACCCACCAGGGAAGCGCACATGAGTGAGGTATATCATTACTGCGATAGAATACCTGACTAGATGGGCTGAAGCCAGAGCAGTTAAGGAATGTAGTGCAACTACAACTGCACATTTTATATTTGATGACATAATAACCAGTTTTGGATGCCAAAAGATCCTCATGAGTGATCAAGGCACACATTTCATCAATAAAATAGTCGAAGCCCCGACTGAAGAATTTGTAGTCCACCATCAGAAGAGTACACCGTACCATCCACTGGAAAATGGAACAGTCGAAGCATTCAACAAGATCTTGGAGACAACATTAATGAATATATGTAGTGTGAACAAATATGATTGGGATTTAAGAGTACCCACAGTACTATGGGCCTATAGAACCACTTGCAAGAAATTAACACTGCAGACCCCTTTTAAATTGGTTTATGGTCTTGAAGTTGTTGTTCCAATGGAGTACATAGTACCAAGCCTTAGAATTGTTTCTTTTACACACATGGATGATACTGGAGCAGTTCAAGAGAGGTTTTCATAGTTGGTAGAACTGGAAGAAGATAGATGTATTGCAGGATTCTAGCAACAGGTTCAGGAGGAAAGAGAGAAGACCTATCATGACAGGCACATCAAAAAGAAGGAATTCAAGCAAGGTGACTTAGTACTGGTGTACAAAAGTAAGTACTTGAAACATCCTAGGAATTTCAGAACGCATTGGCTCAGATTGTATGAGATTTATTATGTTATCAAAGGGGGAGATGCGCAACTGAAAACATTGAAGGGAGAATGGAAGGAAGGATTAGTAAATGGGAGTCAGCTGAAGTTGTACTACGAAAACCAACTGCCTCACACACCTCAATAGGAGAAAGAATAAAAGGGTCTAGGTACCAGGTGTAGTTGAAACTGGGTACCAGACACAGAAAAGACAGTCTGCACAAGGATGGGAAGGAGGCATAGAGCAGAAATCAAAGGTTTCCCTGCGTAGTCTAAGGATGAAGCAAAACAGAGGGATTAGATTTGAAGTCCCTCGGGACGAGTCACAAGTGAGTGTTGGGGGCCTGTTAGCCCTTGGTTATGGAAGAGAGTGAATATCAAGAAAGAAAAGGTGAAATGTGCACTTCACAAAAGACACAATAACTGTTACTGGGGCGAAGTAAGCAGACGAGCAGAAAATATGGAGCAAAGTATGAAAAAGAAAGCCATTGGAAACGAGATTGGGGACGACATATAAGCAAGGAAGAAGGATCAAGGACAACTTAATAAGAGGGAAAAAGACACCATTGGATGCTTTGGAGAACCATGTGAGAGGAAAGGAAAGACAGGCTGGTGAAGCTCAGAAAAAGAGGGTCAAGTTGACCTAGGGTTTATACGTGGAGGGTTTTGGTATCTAGGGTTTTGGACACTTAGGTTTTGGCCTAAGGATGTCGGTGAATGATTGTAATGTATAAATAGAGGTATAAAGGGCCTAGGTTGGGTTGGTACTTTTGGGTTGATGTGTTGTTATTGTTATTGTTGATTCAGAGTTGGCCAAGAGAAGAGTATTGTGAGAAAGAGAGAGGTGCTAAGTGAAAGGGCCTTCGGGATTGTAATATCTTCAGCTGGGTGCGAAGATCAACCCTGCAGCTGGGTGTGTAGGGGGTTGAGAGAAAGAGGGGAGAAGAGAGGAGATATGCTAGCTAAGTGCGTAGACAAGAACTGTATGCTTTACATCAATATAATATAGCACAGTTTTGTGGACGTATCTCTAGAGAGAGGGTGAACTGCGTACATCTTGTGTTGTGTGTGTGATTGGTAATTTGTATTTGTCTTCATATATTGTTATTGCATTTCTAAGGTAGATCTRATAGATTCATGGAKTAGATCAATTCGATGAGTGATGTATGAATGTTGTGTTGTTCCTGTGATTTGATCCACTTGATATTCCCCTTGGTTGCAAACACCTCTGTCCTGGAACCCCCTCACAGTTGCTTTAGGTGAGACTGAATCTACTTCACAGGTGTTGCCAAAAGGGCTAGTAGCTAGGGCTTGTTGGTGCGCTCTTGGAGTGAACCCTGGGTCTACCCCTGTGCCAACACCCATTTTTAGGTCACTTAACCCATTTCTAGGTCACTTAATCTATTTTCCTTATTTTAGGGTTAATCACTTTCCATGAATAGAAAGTTCTCCAATACTTTATCATTTAAATATTCCGTCTTGATTTTGTCACCTTACTTTATCATTTCTTGATTTTGTCACTTCTCTTTATTATTTAAATAATCCATCTTGACTTTGTCACTTTACTTTATCATTTAGATAATGATTTTCTTCTTTTAGGTCACTTTGACTTCTTTGACCTTGGGGGCTTCAAGCCTTCATGTGGGGGTCCTTCATCTTCATAAGGCCATAAATCTAAAACCATGAGGACTTATGTGACATTCCACATACCACCGAAAATGGCATGGAAAGCATTATCCATCTAGTATAGTTTCACCAACAATTTCCTTGATCTTCATCTCATTATTCCACATACAAGCATGGGTCCTCCAACCATTTTTCTTGGATAACTCAATATGAAAAAAGTCTTCTCGTGAGGGATTTCACCATAAGGGGACCACTTTGGAGTTCATCCATTTGTGAACCTTATCAATCATGATACGAAAATAATGAGATCATGGGTCCTCCAACCATTCTTATAAGATAACTCAATCCGCAAAGCATCTTCCTGTGAGGGCTTTCACCATAATGGGACCACTTTGGAGTTCATCCTTTTGTGAAACTTATCAATCATGATAAGACAATAATGAGTCATATATACATTTTTCCAGCAGTTCATCATATACCAATGAAACCACATCGATCCATGTTCATCATGTATCAATGAAAACTCATTGATCCATCTTCATCATATCAATGAAAACTCATTGATTCATTTTCATATATGCATTATCATCAAGGACAATACATATTACATTACATAAATCATCAATCAATCAATCCTTTGGAATCAATCAATCACTTGACATCAATCAATCAAACCATTGGCATCAATGACAACATGATCCAACATGTACTTGGCATTGGAATTCTGTAAAATATCCTGAAACTATTGGAAGATGTGCTGGATTTGTTCAATGAATTGGGTGGCTTTGTTAGCTTCGGTTTGAGCATGGGATGATTTTGCACATGTGGACACAAGGGGTAGTGCAACATCCATGGGACCTAATGGTTAAAATACTAACCCCACCTGAAAGGGGTTGTGGCCTGTTTATTTATGTATGGCTATGTTGTAATTGTTCTTAACATAGGGAAGTATCTCATTCCATGTGCATGGATTTTTGGAATTGTACATGCGCGATATATGCACAATCATCCTGTTGGAAACCTTGGTTTGGCCATCCATTTGGGGGTGGAAGGCCATGGATTTGGTTATCTTGGTTTCTATCCATGAACAGAGGATTGACCAGAATGTAATGAGGAACCAAATGTCTAGATATGAGACAATGGTTTGTGGTATCCCAAAATGTACCCACACTCATTCAAAGAAGAGCTTAGTAGTGGCCTCTGATGAGATTCTCTTCTTGAAGGTGACCAGAATCACCATCTTGGAAAATTGATCAAGAACCAAAAAAACATAGTCATTTCCCTTCTTGGGCTAATTTTCCATGGTTTTTCCAAAAACGAGATTCACTATTTTAAGAATGATTCGCCCAAATTCTATAGGATAAAATTATTTTAATTTAAAAATCGCCAAAAAATTATAAAAACTGTATAAAATCCTTAGAAATTTGAATATTTTTACAAAAATATCGCCAAACATTTATAGTTGGCATATGAAGCATTAGTAAGATTCGCCAGGGTTTCTACATTTAAAAATAATTTTCCATCCTTAAAATCATCCCTGCTCGACATGTAGTCCATTGAGATGGATTCCTGTTATAACCCTAAATTGCACCATATATGCTTACCTGGCATCAGGCCAATTAATTTCCCTTCTTTGCCAAAACTCTGCTGAACAACTCTTTGAAAATCCTCTTGCGTAAAGGCCCATGCGCCCTAACCCATTACTGCACACGTGTACACGCTGGATGGCTCACAACAACCCACGTGTACCTACTAAAGCACGAAAAAAGGAAAGTTGCCGACGGAACAAAAAGCTACGGGTGAGTTAACTGAAACTCCCGGTCATGCATGGCCGAGGGTTTGACCAAAACCCTAGCTCCTTCTAGCCTATAAAAGAAGGGGTAGGGGTACCATTTGGAGGAGGAAAAAATATAGCGAAGAAACTCTGCGCATTTATGTATTCCATTGTCCCAACCCTTTAGCTTTTCCTCATGCCAAAGGAGATTTAACGCAAAGCAGTTGAAGGATAGAAGAAGAGGAGCCCAAGATCAGGTTCAAGGAGTGGTGGCCGGTCTCATCTTTTGTAAGTTTATTCACTTTATGTAATAAAAATAATGCTTTTCCCATCCCAATTCATGAACTGTCTATGTTTTGATTAGTTAATGTTTGATTTCTAACCCTTGAGTATAGAAGTAGCATGCATGCATAGTTGGTGTTTGTCTTGAGTGCAGTCCATCTTTGGAAGGAGCAACACAAACAAATAATCAAGCACAACGAAGGATCGACATCGAACGCCGGTAATAAGGTAGGTGATCCTTTCCATGCATTTAATGAGGAAAAGGGATTTAAATCTAGGGATGTAGGTAGAAGATAGTTTCTATTCGATCAAACATTCATGCAAAGTCTGAACTCTATTTTGCTAGTCCGTAGGGTGTTTTTCCCAACTGTTTGCATCCTCTTCGTCACCTTGGTGAGAAAATAAGAGGTGCTTACATGCCCAGTTGGGTCTTGCTGAGCATGACAGCTGTAGAGGAAAGGGTTAGAGAAACAAAAACAAAACTATAAGCAAGAATTAAACTAATACAAACTAAGATCATAAGCATATGGATAAAGAAATAACAAAGACAACAAGACCAATATCACCAATGTTTTTAGGCTGATCAATTGATGAAATCAAAGCACAATGAAGAAAGGGGACTATGAGTCCCTTCTTCCTCCAAAGGAAGGCTCTTGTGCCCTCACAAACTTGCTCTCCTTACAATAAGAAAAATGAAAATGATAGTGAAAGAACTCCTAGAACATCCACTCAATGGAGAGGTGGATAGCTCAATGAAATGGTGCCAATGTGTTATTGTCAAGGAGTGAGTCCTTAAAACAATCTAGGCAACATAACATTACATGAAATTCCTTGAGAAAATGAGGTTTCCTCATGGATTTTTATAGCATTGCATTGGGTGATTATGTAACTCCTTTGTAGTGTGAAGAGAGGCTCTTTAGGGCTTCATTAGGTCTTTGACCAGCCTACCATGCGGATTCAGCTCAGATTTGAAGGTCAAATCGGCTTGGGAGCTAATCCATAAGTGGTTGGGAGGCCGACCAATTCAATAAATGCGACGTTTAGCAGGTGTGCGGGTTTTTGTGCCAACAACTGCGCATCGTGCGCGCATGCATGCATGGTACGTTCTTGTTCTGCGCATATGCGCGCGCACCCAACTTCTGTAAAACACTCTTCAATTTTTGGTTACTTTGTATAGTTTTTGGCCTTTTTGGAATGCTGTGAAATTAATTCAGTGCCATGAATGACTTCATTACTGTTTGATGATGCTGAGTTCTTGTCGCCATGTGCGGACGAAATTTCAGTGATAACACCAACAACATAATTGGTGACCGTACTGGGGAGAATACTCTTTAGGGTTCCTGGAATTTTTGTTTAAGTTTTTGGGTAGTTTAAAGACTAGGTTTTCTGTTTTTCTTTGCCTGTCTTTTTCTTTCATTTCTGTAAGGTCTGAGCTAGTAGGGAGTCTGGTTTTCCATACCAACTTTCCCTGACTTTTTCTTGACTGTGTTTTTTGGGACACATAGAGGTACACGCAACCTGCATAAGGCCTGAACGCGTGTACCCGTGCCCTATTCTCTTACAGCCCGCGTGTGAACGCTAGCTGTAGAGATAACAGTAGCGTGTAGGAGTTCAAAGAACCTTAGAGGAAGTCCTCCTCTTCCCTATCAGAATCACACATTCTCAGGGGGTTTTCTGGAATTTTGTCTGAGTCTTGTTTGTTAACGGTCCTATCTCAGATTGTTTTTTCCTTATTGTTTTTCCTTGCGTTATTTTTTTTTCTATTAGAAAGAGTATCCAAGCCTTCAAGGGTTCCTGGTTATCAATACTAGAGGCCTCTTCCTGGTATGGTTTGTCTGTTTTCATATTTTTCCTTAGAGTTTAGATATACACGCGTCCTGTACAAGGTCAGCCCGCGTGTACACGCCCTCTGTCTTTGTTCAACACGGGTTTGCACGCGTGCTGTTTAAGTGACAATTGCGTGCTTGTACATGCTACTTTTTGTTCAGGGTGGGGTAGTCATCCCCTCCTTTGATAATAAGTATTCCTCTCAGGTGTTTGAATCTATGTTTGAACAGTTAGTAGATTAGGATTCATCTTACCCTTAGCCTGTTTTTTTCTTAGTTAATAGTTGACAAAAAAATATAATTTTTTTTTTATTATTTTTTTTATGGTTTTAAGACAAGCATGAGAGTCATTGTTTTTACAATTTCCATTGTGTGATTCTTTAATCTGATTCTTTGCGATCTGAGCTTTAAGCCATAATTTTTTTTCTTGGTTTTTTGCTTGTCGGTATTTTCCCTTTCTTGCTTTACTAGCACTTAAATAAAAACAAATCTCTCTTTTCATTTTCTTCTTTGGTTGAAGAGTGTGTTTCTGCATCATTAGCTAGGGAAAAGTTTTTATTTCGTAAGTTTTTGCAGTTTACTTAGATCATAATTAGCTCAAAGTCGAGTGAAATTCCGTTGAGTTTGCTGTCCAAAATCTTAGAAAAATTTAAAATCTTTCTTTGTGAAAAGTTGTTGAAATTTTGCATTTAGTAAAAAAATTTTGTTTCCAGCTTTTTCATTTATTTTTTCTTTCATCTTTTACACATCATCAGTTTCACCCTCATACCCCTTGACGTAAGACAAAGACATAAAAACAACACTAATTTTAAAATCTACTAGACTTTTATGTTTTTAGGGTTCACAAACTAGTTCAGGATTAGGGCCTTGGATTAGGTTGGAGAGGAAACTCTTCAAGGCCATTCAAAACCAAACATTGGAGTCTGAGATAGGGAGTGTCTAACTCCAGTTTTGTGGAAGTTATCCGGGACCCCCCTCTAACATAGGGGATAAACACGAGGTCGCGTGCAGAAAGGTAGCGGAGATAACCCCTCCAAAGCTGGACCAATCGTAGTGGAGAACACATATAGAGGGCTTGTTTTGGGATTCCGTCGTTTGCATTTTCCACGGGGCTTCTTGGGTCTCGAATCCATTCAAGGTCCTTAGTTGTCTTACATACCATTTTATCTCGATACCCTTGACAGGTTTCGGGCTCGATACCCTGCTCATTGTGGTCTACCCGACTTTCGACTGTACCCGCCTGGTGACCATTCGCGTGCTGGCAACCTAGTTGCCAATCTTTTTAGGGACATACACAAGTGACTGCAAGGGTATACCGTGGTACCTAGGATAGACATCAGGCCATGCTTTGCAGAGTATACCTGGAGGGTGCTTCCGTGTTCGAGTTTCACTTGCACCGGTAAGTTTCTCCAGTGTTGGTTGTTGTAACTGTTCTTCCAAATAGTTTAGTGATTGCTTGTCTTATCTCTTAGGGGATTCTTTTTAGTGTGTATTACTTTTGAACATTTATAATACCTTAGCGTGTCTTGGATATTCTCACACAGTGGAGGATCCCGAGCTCCACTGGTCACGAAGGCTTCTTGTCCTGCCGCTGGTTACACTGGAGCCACCCCCGCCACCATTAAGGTGGAAGCTAGACCAACAAGGGTCTTTTGAAGCGATCAAGTTACAAACCTTTGTGCCCGAACAACTCCCGGAGGAATCAAACGTTTTGGACCTTGAAGAAACCGCTCTTGGCTCGGTTGAAACCCCAACCACTGATATCTTGGCGCCGTTTATTGTACCAATCCAATTTCATGAATGCCAGATAGTGCCTCACACAGCAATGGAAACAAATGATGTTACTCCTTCTGGGATTTCGTCAATTCCCATCACAGTT
>SNQJ01S0057268.1:20955-54429 GCA_010110895.2 Picea sitchensis
CTTAGGGTACGTCTCTTAGAATGAAACTTTGATTATATTACATATTTTCATGTTCCTAGGAGATTAAACCAAATTACAGATACTCTAGCTAATCAAATTTTAGATTGTCATCTTTCCCACATATGAAAGAACATTGACATAAGCATGCAAACACATTTTTACACACGCGATCCTTAAGACACAAAAGATCAAAAAACCATATATAACATCATAAAACAACCAGAGTACATAGATGGATGCAAGCGCCTAAAAAATGGGACTAGTAAATGAGTCACAGGGCTTATGCCCTCAAAAAATATATACAAGTAAGTGCTCATGGAACGTAAAAAGTCTAAATAGGTTCAGGGCCTATGGGCCCTGTTATAATAGTCAACAACATGGGCTAAATGCCTAAACATTCAGACCCACGTCCGAGGTGCCCCCATGACATGAGGCTGCATGGATGGCGGCAGGTCCTGTATCTCTTCCATCGGGATTGTGCGAGTGAGTGCAGTGAAATTCCGCTCAACTCGTCTAAGGACTCTCTCAGCCTCCCCGGTTGGGAGGTTCCCTGCTACTGCTTCTCCTCTGGTGGCGATAGCTGCGGCTTCTGGCCGAGGACGATGCCTGTTCCGTACATAATCGACAGGCCGCACGGGTCCCACATCTGCATGCAATAAACATTTACCCGTCAAATACACTGGCATACAAAAAAAAATGATATATATCACAAAAATGACATAAAAATTACATATGCAAACAAAAAAACTATAAAGGTGGAGACTTACCCATCTCCCCTTGCTCCTCACCAGGAGGCACGAGTATCTCAGGATCTCTAGAAAAATCTATCCCTGCATATGGGTAGTCCTCGATAACAGGGATCTACCGTGACAGCCACGTAAAGAATGCATCATCGAAGGACTCATTGGTCCTTCCACCACCCTGTCGCGACAGTAATACTGCCCATCTACACACTGCAAGAAATGAGGCCTGATGTCCTCGTACTACTTCCCCAGGGCTAAAGCTCAGAACTCTCTTGAAGAAAAATGAACACAAGATCGTTCCGAACCCGAAATTCCTTTGTGTCCGCTGTCGGCAATCTATCAATTACCTCTTCATACACTCTAGTAATGTAGTACTCCAGTCAAAAATCTATGCATTCAAGCACTGGATCACACAGTTCATCTGTGCGCGAGAAGCCTGATGCAAGGTTACAGAGCCGGTAATCCGCCCAATCAGTAATAATATCACCTACAATGATAGGTTAGTGATCTTACTGATAGGTACCTAGGAGCCTGCACGATCAGTCCCAGCCTCACAGTGCTTGGCTATCAGTTTTAAGATCTTACTCGGTCCCGCAGGAAACGTCCTGAAGTTGACTGGTTCCCCTCTCCTTGAGAGGCCAGTCAAAAAATAAATATCCTCGGTGGTGGGCACTAGTGATTTCCCCTCTAGCATAAAAGCCTCTGCATCAGGGTGCCAGTAGTCGATCAAGGCATTCAATAGCCTTGGTTGTGCATGCATAAATGGACACAAAAAGAACTTTAGTAAACCGCATTGCTTCAACACGGCCACGACATTCGGATCTGCTGCAACCAACTCACTGACTGCTTCATGCTCTCTTTCCCTCCACTAGACATACATCCTTCCAACACAACAAGGTTCAGGAGGGTCAGCACTTGCATTTTAATTCTTTTTTTCTACAAAGGGGGGGTCCATGCGAGCTGTAGAGGCAACAGTCGCGTGTACACGCAGGCAACCTTTACTCTGCCCGAGTGTACACGTGGCTTGTCCAGAGACAACCCGCATGTACCTAGGGCTGACTTTTTTAAGGTTGGTGCCCACCCAAAAAATGAACTTAAAAACAAAATTGAAGAATTGAATAGCTAGATAAGGGAGTTTGTACTTACTTGGTCGAAGCGGAAGTTTGTTTCGTCCACTGTAGCTCCCGGAATCACTGTTTTTAGAAAAGGGGGTCTTTTGGCTCCAGAGTCAATTTCCAAATCAACAATGGTGATAATGAACTGCCAGCTTCTATTTATAGACTTTTTGGCCTCTTTTTGTCACTTTGTTGGCCTCCCTTATCAGTCTCTTTATACCAAAAACCATTTTGAGTGATTCTGGAGGTATATGGGAGGGATTTGATCGGGTATTGGGACACTTTTTTGAGTTTTGAGAAAATTTTGACGGTCCATAATTTTTTTTCAAAGAATCAACTTGAGCATATAGGTTAGGTTATTACCCCAACTTTTGCATCTCATTGTCTTTTTCCTTTGCTATAGGATCGATCCCATCAGGTTGTGACACAGAACCATCATATCTACTTTAGAAGTGTCACAGCTTGGTAGTAGAGCTTACCAGAACATGGATGCCCTAGGTAGGTCCTGGTTGCATTATGGTGTCCATGCCATCTCTAAAACACTGTAGGCTCGGGAGTCCTTATAGTCTTTCCTGAATATGAGTTTGAGCCTTATTTGCATGATTCTTCTTCGCTCTTTGTCTCACCCTCAGGACTCCCAAAAAATGAACGGGTCTCCTTTTAAGCCCTTTTCAGACCCTCTAAAGATGAAAAGATTGCCGAGCGATCTTGTGGCCTTTCACGCTCGTTAAACTAAAATTTGAAGTCATGTCTGTCCGATGATAGTTTACCCCTTTTTCGGTCCGGACGGTCAACTGTACGAACAAAGGTATACTCTATCGAATTTCCGTTCTTTAGAAGAGTACTCTCAGGTATAATTTTATTCCTTTTTCGGGATTGAGGGACTAAACTTATGAAAAAGAAACCTCCACAGAGTCCATAGTTAAGCTCTTTTCAAACTCCCTAAAATTGAAAAGATTGTTGAGTGAACTTATTCTTTCACACTCGTTAAATTGGTCCAGAAGAATATTCCTTAAATTGAATATTCTTTCAAATTAACGAGTGAACTTATCAAATTGCTGAGTGACCTTATTCTTTCAGACTCCCTAAAATTGAAAAGATAGTTAAGATTTTTTTCAGACTCCTTAAAAGTGAAAAAATAGCCGAGTGATCTTGTCCTTGTCACACTCGTTAAAATGGTTTTGAATCAACGTCTAATTGGTGCTAGTTTATCCCTTTTTTGAACTGATTAGACTATCTTTGAAAAAGGTACCCCAATGGAGTCTCCTTTTATGTTTTTTCAGACTCTCTAAATATGAAAAACCACCGAGCTTACCTTCTCTGGGCTCGTTAAGCTTACATCGAAGGACGTTAACATTGTGTGTTTTGTCAACCGCATTTTCATACCTTATCCACCAACCTGGTGATAGTTTGCTTCTGCGTCTTAACACCTTTGGCCACCGGAGGATTTTTCCCGAGTATTATTTTACCAAAACATCAGTCTTGTCCTTGTGTCTTGAGATTGTATGTTTGCAATACTCGTTCCTCCATTGTAACGTAATATTCCTTTATTCTTTTTCCAAAATTATCGAAAAGAGAAAAAAAATCAAATATACCCCAAAAAGAGGATGGGAAAAGTATTTTCTTTATTAGCAACATAATGAGTCGCCCTTGGATAAAGCACATCTGTTCGTTTGATCATCAGACTATGGGATGTAGTATTACCTTAGGAAGCTTTTCTCGCTATATAAGAGTTGTGTCCTCCACCGTTTGGTTATTCTTCCAAACATATGGAGAGTTTGCGTTGCCTCCTGCTTCGTAGACTTATGAGTAACATATATGCTGCCTGAGTCACATCACTTGTCATGCTATTATCCAAGGGAAGTTTTTCACTAAGCCTGAGTCGACCCCTCTGCAACATGTCTCTTGTCCGCATACCCGACCATCCCGAACACCCAATCAAGTCCTTGTTTGAAATCATTGAAGCCTTTCATCTGATCATCAAGATTATCACGTCAATGAACGAAGAACTGTCGAAGACCTCTGGGTAGTGCAGTCGTACACTCATATTACACTCCTACCTGAGTTTTGAAGATTTTGAAATTGTTGCTCGAGCTCTGAAGATCTCATCTCTAGCCGTCAGGTCGAATCAACTTCTGGAAGATGGATACTCTACCTGTTTATCTTTCTGATTTCGAGATGTAGCTCCACTGTGTATTGTTCGCGGCTACTCTTTATATTTATTTAACATGGATCTACAGTGTATTTGATTGGTATACATGGTTCTATTTTATCCTGAGCATGGGTATGCCTGCTTTGGTGAGACATTTGTTATTTTGCAGACGACACCTCCTGGTTCCTGATCCTTGGGCTCACTCGTTCGGCACGTCAGTAAATATTGGTAATGTATTTCGGCCATCAAATGCTCTTCTGACCTCACACATTAGGGGGCATCTTTTATAACCCTAAATTGCACCACATATGCTTACCTAGCATCAGGCCAACTCATTTCCCTTCTTCGCCAAAACTCTACTGAACAACTCTTCTAAAATCCTCTTGTGTAAAGGCCCACGTGCCCTAACCCATTACTGCACACGTGTACACGCTGGCTGGCTCACAACAGCTCACGTGTACCTACTAAAACACGAAAAAAGGAAAGTTTCCGATGGAACAAAAAGATATGGGTGAGTTAATTGAAACTCCTGGCCATGCATGGCCGAGGGTTTGTCCAAAACCCTAGCTCTTTCTAGGCTATAAAAGAAGGGGTAGGGGTACCATTTGGAGGAGGAAAAAATATAGAGATGAAACTCTTCCCATTTACGTATTCCATTGTCCCAACCCTTTAGCTTTTCCTCATGCCAAAGGAGATTTAATGCAAAGCAGATGAAGGACAGAAGAAGAGGAGCCCAGGATCAGGTTCAAGGAGTGGTGGCCGGTCTCAGCTTTTGTAAGTTGATTCACTTTATGTAATAAAAAGAATGCTTTTCCCGTCCCAATTCATGAACTGTCTATGTTTTGATTAGTTTATGTTTGATTTCTAACCCTTGAGTATAGAAGTAGCATGTATGCATAGTTGTTGTTTGTCTTGAGTGCAGGTCATATTTGGAAGGAGCAACACAAACAAATAATCAAGCACAACGGAGGATCGACATCGAATGCCGATAATAAGGTAGGTGATCCTTTCCATGCATTTAATGAGGAAAAGGGATTTAAATCTAGGGATGTAGGTAGAAGATAGTTTCTATTCGGTCAAATCTGCATGCAAAGTCTGAACTCTATTTTGCTAGTCTGTAGGGTGTTTTTCCCAACAACAATTCCCAAGGCATGTCTGGATTAGGTAGAGTGGTGTACATGATTTTTTTCTTAATGGCCGGTTTGGAAATTGTGCAGGCCGTGTAAGACCTGATATACTTGTTGACATTCTGTCGAAGTTTTGGCCAATATAAATGTTGCTGCAACATTGCATTCTATTTTCTATGCCGAAGTGTCGTGCCACCTGACTGTAGTGAGCTTACCAAATCAATTTCACTCATTCACATGATAGGACACAAATATGGCCCATATGGCACAACAACCTGTCCTGAAGATGGAAATCAATGACAACTGTGTTTGCGCGCAACATATGGTAGGTAGTGGCGAAGTCAGGATCTCTCTCATAGATTTGGGGCCATCTGGAGGTCTCATGTCCGCAATACTGTAGCATCGTGTTTAGTGTTGCAACTGGAGGTCGAATGAGTCAGTCAGTGACATGATTGGTTCTCCCTGTCTTATAATTGATCTTGAGATGGAATTGTTGCAAGTATGTGGACCACTTCTGATGGAGGTCATTCTGAAATTTTCCTTGTGTCTGCATGACCTACAAAGGTTTATGATTAGTGTGGTTTATTGTCTGCTTCCCAAGAATGTAATGCCTCCATTGGAAGAAGGCTTGTACAATGGAGTACATTTCTTTGTCACAAGTGAGGTACTTACAGATGGTGTTTGATAGTTTCTCACTATTATAGAAAATTGGTTGTCCATGTTCTATCCACAACATAGTCTGAAGCATCTTTTTCAATCTCAAAATGTTGTTGTAGGTCGGGTAATAAGAGCACCATGGATGAGCACAAGCGCTGCTTCAAATCATCGAACACATTCTGTTGTGACTGGACCCACATGAACTTTGTTTTGCCACCACCCCTGGTCACATGGATAAGGGCCCATGCAATGTGGGAGAATCCTGACATGAACATGCGATAGAAATTGGCAATGCCTAAGAAGCTCTAAATCTCAGTGAGTTTCATCTCGCTGTCATGACTGACCTGGATCTTGGATGGATCGACATGCACCCCATGCTCATCAACAATGTACCCTAGGTATTGGACCTTGTTCATGCCGAAGGAGCATGTTTCCAAATTTTCATATAGCGTGTGTTGTCGCAGAGTGTGCAGAACCTACTAAATATGTTTCAAGCGTTCTGCCCAACTCTTGTTGAAGACGAGGATGTCATCCAAATACACCACCATAAAATAATTGGTGAAAGGCTCCAAGATATCGTCCATCATCCTCATGAAATTTGTTGGGGATTCTTTCAAGCCAAAGGACATGACCAACCATTCAAAAAGGCCTTCTTTGGACTTGAATTCAATATTCCATACATCGGTCTTCTCTATTAGGACCTGGTGGTAGCTGGACTTCAGATCAATCTTAATGAAGTATTCCCCCCCCTTTAGTTGGTCAAGGATATCGTCAATTCGGTGAATTGGGTATCGGTTCTTGACTGTGATTTTATTTAGGGCCCGATAATCAATGCAAAGTCTCCAGGTCCTATTTTTATTCTTCACGAGCATGATTAGGCTTCCAAAAGTTGATGAGATTGGTCGAATGTGCCCCTTTTCGAGGAGATATTGGATCTAATTCTTGATTTCCTTGTTTTCTGATAGAGAGCAGTGATAGACTAACCCATTGAGTATAAGTGCACCAGGGGTCATATCGATTGAGTGTTTGACCTGACAGTGTAGAGGTACCCAAGTGGGTGAGGAGAATATTTATTGTATTATTCCACGACCTTGTCCACTTGCTTCTATTGTGTGGAGAGACCTTCCGTGAAGGCCATGGATGTGGCATCAACCTTCCACTCACTTTGAGCATGAATCATGAAGAAGAAAAAATTCTCGTTATGAGAGATTAACTTCCTGCATTGCTTGGCAGAGATAAATGAAATGACAGTAGATGGGACAACCTCGGGTATCCTGTACAATTTCCTATCCAAACTAATAATAATACTATGAGGCCTAGACTCATATATAACATGAAATTTCCATAAATAATTTTGTCCCAAAAGAACATCACAAACTTCAAAGTGGGTGACATCATGTAATACCTCATCTTTGAAGGGCTTGATGTCGTAGAGCATGCGACACTGTTAGCTGACGCAACGATCGTTCCCTTGTTAGAGACATCCGATGGTGTATGGTTGTGGGTGTGTTTTTGTCGACATAGCCAACCTCTTGAATACCTCCATTAAGATGAGGTTCTTATGGATACCACTATCAATGATGAATTTCAATGGAGTACCCTTCACCCAAATATGTGAATGAAAGAGGCACTCACCTTCCTCTGGTTCATCAAGTTCACCGGGCTAGACCTTGGTGGTAGCAATGGTGGAACTAGGTTTTGTGTCAATGATCTATCTCCCTTTTTTTGGTTCCAACTCATAGTCAGAGCCCACATCTAATTCATAGGCTTTCACCTCGACCACCAACGATTTATTTGAGTGGAATTCAACAATGTTATTCCAGGGGCTGTAATGGAACTCGAGAAACTTCCCAATGTCTTTCTTTGTCTTCCCATTTTCCTTATTACTTTATGGTTTAGACTAGTTTTTCTCAAGATTTCCATCCTTGCTCCATCCTTTGTTATATGGTTTGGGGCCGCATTTTCCTTTCTTTTGTTGTGAGGGGTTCACAGAACGAAAATGTCACGTCCTTTGTTTAAGATTTTTCTTGATTTTGAAATCATATAGATAGGTCACACCCAAGGATGATATGTATAGAAAATTCAATTATGTCTAGATGTATCTATGCACATTGTCATGGTACTTGAGCACTAGATGTCACTCAGAGTCTTTGATACCCATATTGGTGTGTAAGGTATGGAAGACATTGGTGAACTCTGACACTATTTGGTCCCTTTCTTGCCGCAATGTGGTCCATATTGTATATAAGTCGTCATAAATTCCAACAGGGTAGTATTGTTCCTTAATATCATCCATGAAAGAACCCTAAGTGGGTGCGACTACATATAATGTAGATTCCTCTGTTTCATTTTTCTCACAGAAATTTTCCCACCAATATTTGACATGGGGGACGAACTTAAGGAGCGCAAATATAATCTTTTCTCTATTGAAAAAATTATGCACAAAAAAATTCCCTTTTAGAAGGTTAAACCATTTTTCTAGAACATCCGCATCTATTTGAACTTCAAATATAAGAATATCAAAATTTATTTGTACCTTGAAGGGGGGCGGCGCTTCCGCTCGAGGAAGATGCATCGCCTATTGGCAGTCCTTGAAGGATTTGTGTAAAATTATTCGTCATCTCGTTACTTTGTAGCATGAGGGATTCCTTGAGAAATAGTTTGAAGGGATCTTCTGCCCCATCATCTCTCTTTTCTTCCCCCATAAGCAGTCATCGGGTTCGGTGAGCCCGATCTTGCAAAGGCTCAACTGGTTCAAGTCCCAACTGCTTACACCCTAACCTCGTTGGGGACATGCATAGAGAAACAAATGAAGAGAAAACCGCTCTGATACCACTGATCCGGATTAATGAGTGAAACAAAATGAAACATAGATATATAACATTAACATAGATATACAAAGAACAATAACAAATATACTGTGAAACTTAAATTCTATTCAATAAATAAATCTCTTGAAACTGTAAAATGCATAATGAAACAATCTTACTCGAATGGTTGTAGCTAATCTCTGAGGATGTGGTGGATACACACATTTTCCTGAGCACCTTATAATGAGGCCTCCAAGAATTTTTGGCATCAAGAAGTAATCAGAAAACCTAAGACATCCAAACACCTAACCCTAGAAGATGAAGTGCCAAAATTCATGTGGGCCTCGATGGGGTAAGTTGGTACATCAACTTCCCGGGGTCGTAACGTTTGCATACAATCTCTGTTTTAGGTGCATGATAGCCCGTTGGAAAGGTTTATGCGAGGATTTTTTTTTTCCATCACATTCTAACTTCATCAACATTGTGACTATGGCAATCCCAAATTTTTTTGTTTAGGGTCTCAAAACGACCCCGAAAATATAGAAAAAAATTTCCAATATGAAAATTGTATGCATTTGGAAGAGGTTGGTGGCCACCGATATCCACCTAGACCAAATTAATAAGTAGAAAACCCATGGAGAGGTAATCTCTATCATTCGTAACAATGCCTTTAAAGCACCTTGAAGGTATTATGTTGAAAACAAATGGGGTGGATCCTATGGCATATATTTGAATGATATAGATAAATGCATTGTGTAGGAGGAAATGAACCTACCCTATATGACAGTAAAGGATAAAATACATGTTGAAGAATCTGAAAAATGTGTCGGTATAAGTATCAACATGTGGTAGGGGGAGTCCTGTAGGTAATGTCCAGAAAATGATTGAGAAGAAGATATGCATATTCAACTCAAAGTCACGACTAGGGTAAATAGGACTCCCAAGCCTATGAAATTATTTTAGCATGGGTTACAAACTGCGAACAAGGTTCTAAATAGGGAACCCATGAATGGTAGGCTCTACCACATGAATTATGACACTTCTAAACAACATAGAAGGTTCCATGTCGCAACTCAGTGGGGTCGATCCTAAGGAAAAATGAAACAAGAAATGGATAATGAAAAAATGCATGGAGGGGAAAATATAACCTATATGTCAGTTTCAAGATCATTACCTGTCATAATGGATCGACATGGAATGAAAAGGTACCAAATAAAATGTCTCCAAAGTCCTGTATGTAAGACCAAAAACACTTACCCAGAAGTTAATAAGTCCAATATAGAAACCTCTAATAAAAACATGTGCTAAGGGATACAAAACTTGAAAACAAAAAACCCTAAAAGTACAATATGTATAGAGGACCAAACATCCTTGTGGCTTATGCATAGTAGTTATAAAAGTAGAGTCCATTGCTAGGCTCGGGACAAGGGTTTATTTTGTGAAAAACCTGTAAAGTTTCCAATTCAGAAAGAGGTAGAAAATCCATAATCATATCTTCAAGGATAGTCTCATATGAATGAAACTCAACATCCATGAACTGAGGCTCGAAAACTCACAAATACAAAGGCTCTAGGTCTTACAAACAACAATATGAAACTCAAGAGGAAAAAAATAGTCCCTTAGAACAAAAGGGGGAAGTGAAGGATCACATGCCCCCATTGGATACACCACGTGATCAATTATCGAGACCTTGTCCTGAGAAGGAAAACATGACTGTAAAGATTCCTTCTTAGAATAAATTGAACACTAAGGATAAGAAGCCACATAATTTATCCATGACAGGGAAGAGTCTACTTGAACACTAGGAAAATATATAGGGGAAACTTGAGCTGAAATTGAATTAGGATGGTGATTATCAGATGAAAGTTGATCAATATTGGCAATTATTTCGTTGTGAGGGAAATGCATCACACGAAAAATAATGGACACCACAACATTCATAGCATAAAAATAATCACTCCCAATAATCATATTAAAGTTTAAAAGGCTTGGAATCACCAACATATCGATTATAAAAATCTTCCCACCTAAGGTAATAGGAAACTAAGGAAGAATCCCCAAACATTCACTAGGTATTTTGGCGAAATCCAACAAATCACTCATAGTTGACACAAGATTGGGAGAACCTAAATATTTCCAATCCAAGGAGGATAAAATACTTGTAGATAATCCATCATTTACAATACATTGATGAACGCCTTTCAACATAGAATCAACCAGAACCATTATTTGGAAACGTGAAAAATAAAAAAGGCGAGCCTCCACAAGATCATTCCAATCAAAGGAAACCATCCTAGGACTTGGACAGAGCGTACTCAAAGAGATTGGAATGTCCCCTTGTTTAGAAGGTACAAAACTAGAAATTCCAAGGATATGGTTAAAGGATGCATCACTCCCCAAAAGAAGAGTGGGATCAACTAAATATTGCGTCAAATCGACCACTTTGGAAGATTGTTCACTCTCCAAGATAAGAATGGTATCAGTCGAATATTGCATCAAATCAATCACTTCATCAACCACTGTTTGCATAGGATGTGAGACAACATGATCAAGAGACACGTCACCCCAAAAAATGACATTGGTATCAGACAAATATGGGATAGGAATGATCAGTTCGTCAACCAACAATTGATTAAATTGTTGGGAAACTGAAGCTGACTCAGAGCTAGAAGGGCCTTCATAAAATCACCACACTCTTTGTACCATGGCAATAGAAAGGCACAAAAGAGTAAGGTAATCTCCTTTGCAAAGCTTCCAAGGGAACTTGGGATTACATATTATAAGTCTAGGCTTCTCAACTGTATCAATTCCTCTAGAATGACTTGCAGTGGCTAGTAGTTGATCTCCAACATGACTTGTAGAGGTTGGTGACATTTTTCCAATATGACTAGAAGTGACTAGAATCGTGCCCACAACATGACTTGCAACGAATGGTTTCTTATCTTCAACGTGACTCGTAGAGGTTGGTGACTTTTCATCGGTATGACTAGTAGTGACTGGACTTTTTTTCCCAACATGACTCACATAGGTTGGTTTCTTTCTCCCAACATGAATAGAAGAGGCTCGCAAAATGTCTCCAATGTGACTAGAAGAGGTTGGTGACATGAATCCAACATTACTCACATAGGTTGGTGACTCAACGCTAGTATGAATAGTAGTGACTAGAATTTTACTTCCAGCATGACTTGCAGTGGTTGGTTCCTTGATATTAGCATGACTCACAGAGGCTGATGACAGGTCCCCAACATGACTAGCATAGGCTGCTGAACTCTTTTTCTTACTCTTCCTCTTCCTATTCATTTTAGACTTCTAGTTACTACTATCTAGACTTTCACCAGAAGAGGGAGAAGAAGAAGGAGTAGACTTCATGGATGCAACAGGTAAAGGATCACCATCCATATGATGCCCTTGACATAAATTTCTTATCTAAGAAGCATCAAGAGTGTCAGGGACATTCAAAGTGGTCCACAACTAAACCGTTAGTCCTACATTCAACCCAGGAATGTTCAAAGTGGCCATCAAGGGGGAACCAACATTTCCAAAGAATGGAAAAGAATAAGAATCCCCTTGGGAATGGGTCCCTATGTTGGTATCCTCAAGATCTTTGGAAAAATCATTCTTATGCATAGGTTCATCCCTTGTGGGTTTGTTCACGTCCATAAAAGTCTCACACACCGACTCTAATGAACTAGTGGTAGAAAACAACTTTTCCAAATCTTTAGCCCAGGTGGATAAGGTCCTGAGTCCAAAGAAATGAAAAAGTGGAAAGGTACCTTCCGAACAAAGGAACAGGTTGATTAAGTGCCATGAACCAACGAACGAAGGAGTGATAAGCAGTTATCCCGACTTCCACTGGCCATCCTTATCCGGTGAAAGCACTTACGCTTTGTGGGGAACCTTCCAACAATACTGAAAAGTGTGATATAAAATATGCCCCAACTACCATCGAAAATTCCTGTAGTCACCTATGAGATCCCTAGGAAAAGAAACTAAGGTCACCAACTCACAGTCAACATTCGGTGGGTACATATGACAGTTGGGATCGAACGTATGGGTAGGATAACTCAGTTTGAAAATATTCAAGAGGAATGATGCCATATGGGTCAGTATCACTTCAGGAAAATCCACCAATATATGATCTCTCCACTATTCTCAGTTAACTTTTGGAGGGGATATCTCCTTGGCTCTCCTTTACATGACCTTGTGTTTGTTGAAAAGTCAACAAGAAACATGTGTCTAATTTAGTTTTCCCTTAATTAAATTAGACAATAAATATTAATCTATTATCTCATTCATAACTGAGTGATTTGGAATTGTAACAGAATTGTAAGTGTAGTTAAGTGAGTTAACCGAAAGGATTTGGAACGTGCCAGACTGTAAGTGTAGTTGGCGCAGCTGTTTAGTTGTATTAGTAGCAGTTCGCTGAATTAACCATTCCCACTCACAATCGCCAAACTCACATGCAACCAAAGACCTGCCACGGTTAACTACATGCATGTCATTCCAAATGGACACCAGTTGAGATAACAACTTGAAAGGGACAGTTTGGCTATCATTTCGCGAGTTGTTCTACTAATACGCATTGACATGCTTTATGAGCACGTGCAAACCATTCGATTCATTGTGAGAATCGGATTGCAGAGTTTGTGCGCAGGGAGGCGAAAGGGAGACGACAGATGGAAAATCGGTAGCTCTTGGATTAGAGTTTTGCACGAGATTGTTTCTACGATTCATGATATACATAATATATGATAGTACCAGCCTTTACGCTTCCCTAGTGAAAACTTTATTTGTGTTAAGGTGTTATTGATATTTCACCTTTGTGCATTGTGGCTGTGGTTGGGACCGGTTGTTTAAATTGCTTCCGCTAATAATAGTAGAAACCATCTCGCATTTAACAAGCTGCGAATTGTTGTGGATCAGGAGAATCGCAGAATACATTAATTTGTATCGAATTTCTACATGGTATCAGCTATCGGAGGCCAATGAGATCGGAAGTGAGGTGCTTAACATAGTTGCATCTCAAGCAGTCCCGGGCTCTCTATCGTGGCGCGCATTAATAATGCATCGAAAACTTCCCAAAATTTTCAAAAACAGTACCTCGCACTCTGTGACAAAGGCGTGGCGCGGACATCTCGACAAGTCCCGCAGCTCCACAAGGGAGCAGGTGAGGGAAAAAAGAAAAGTTCACGCTACAAGTGAGCAGTGGTGCTAACCCCCGTGCCATGAGAACACGATCAACTTGATTTTGATTTGATTCGCACTAGTTGACGAGATAGATTGAGGATGGATATATTGACGATATTGTTCCACGACATATTAGACAGCCCTAAATTATGGATGCATGGCAAAAGAAAGTAGCAAAGACGAGGAGGATTCTGTTGAGGGAGCACTGCAGACCACATTGTCTCAAGTCTCCATGGGAAAACCAATAACCATATGCAATGTGTGGGAAGGTTTTGATTGATCTGTTCCAAAATAGTAGCGGCCATAGGAAATTGGCGCTCAGAGATAAACTCACGAAGATCAAGATGGAGAAAGGCTAAACCATTCCAAAATATCTCACAAAAGTTTGTCCAACAGTCGATGAGCTTGGAAGTGTGGGAATAACACCACGCCGATGATTTGGTGAGCTTGGCGCCCTGATTTCAAGAAGCTGCGCCGCTTATCAAGACTCGCCAATGGAAGGGAAAATTACCGATTGGGAAATCCATTCATGGTCGGACCGCAAGAGGAGTTCAAAGGAATACTGTAGGATGGATCCTCATCAAAGCTGCGATGACGAAGAGGATTGTGCTTTGACCGCAAAGGCAAGGAAAGGGAAAATGGAAGAAATCCCAATCAAATTCGAAGTCTAAAGTCAAGAAGCTGGATTTGTCCAAAAGTGAAGTGTTTTCAACGGCTACCTAACGTAGTATCCGCTACTAACTCATTCCTCGAGGGAAGAAGAACAAGAAGAAGGTCGGAGCTCCAACCCGGTGAGGATCTTGTCTCACAATCTGAGCTTGACTTCGCTTTGATCGCATGCATGGCATCGAGTGCATCAGGATCAGTGCGGTATTTGGATAGTGGCACTTCCCTCCACATGATGGGAGACAAAGAGTCTTTCCGTTGACTTGGAGGAGAAAGATCTCCTAATGCATATAGAGATGGGCGATGATGGGAAATACAATGCGATTGGAATTGGTACATTAACTTTCAGAGGGAGTCAGTAAACCATTTCAATCGAAAAAATGTTATGCATGTTCCAGTCCTAAAGAAAAACTTGGTCTTAGTAGAAATGTTGGAGGACAGAGGCTATGTTGTTGTTTTTAGTAGTGGAAAAGACTACATGTGACATAAAGCAATGGTTCAAGTTAAGAAGATAGGGATTCTAGTTAATAATCTTTACAAGATGGAGGTAGATTGATGGGAAAGGAATAAAAATTGGTGAGTTGGGATGAGGGTGAGTTATGGCATAGGCGATTGGGCCAATTTCATCATGGAGACTTGAAGATCACGCAACAAATATCTACCCACCTGGGAAACACCGACAAGGTAAGGTGCACCCCTGGAAGTACGTAAAAGTCCAAATCTTCGGCGAAGTTAGAGAACCGCGGTTTTGGTGAATCCCGGAGAGTAAATCGCCACCTGCGGGCCATTCCCTATTGCTTCAACAGCAGTCACGTGTATTATGTTGATGGTTGATGACTTTTCTCGCGAATAAGTTAAGATATTCTTCACGCGTAAGAAGAACATTCTCAAAAGCCCTGAGTTTGTTACTGTAGGAGTGAAAGAGTCGGGAAGCAAGTGAAGGCTCTAAGGAATGATAATGGTGGAGAATATCTCACTCAATTCAAAGCACCGCACAGAAGGAATTCGAGAACTCCAGCTTCAAGGCAAACCAACAAAATGGGTCTATATAAGTTAGAATGTAATCCATCGGTGACTGTTTCGATGTTGTACGATCAAGGGCCTACCACGTATCGTGTTGAAGCATGCAATACTCATGGTTTATGTGCAACCGCTGTCCCTAAGCGAGTACCTCCTAAGAGTACACCGAAGAAGTTTACCGGTAAGAAACCCGATGTTTCTCATTTTAAAACTCCTTTTGGTTCATCATCTGCTTATGTGCATGTAAACAAGGATACCAGGAAGAAGCTAGAACCGACAGCTGAAGTTGATATTTGTAGTACTTAAACACCCCATAATTATCATGTGTATTTTCCAAACAAGAGAATGACTATTGTGCGACGGGATATAAAATTATACAAGGGGAAAGGCATGCGGTTGTCGCTTGAGAGGAGCTAGACTTGCATGCAGAAGAGAAACCGTTAAGCCCCTAAGGATGAGTCTCAATATGTGGATCAACCACATGAAGAGGTCTAGAAAGGGAGTGGAAACCACTCAAGCGGTATCATCCAACAAACGTAAAGCTTTACCTACCTAAGCTCAAAGATTGAGACTAGATGCTGCAAAAAATATAGGAGCCCCTACTTCACAACACAAACAAAGACATTTTCCTGATCGATTTACTGGATAAACGACTCTCGTGATCAAATGTATTGTGACTGAACCAAATTCCTTTCAGGAAGAAGTGTAGGACCCCACTTTGGTTGATGCTATGGTAGAGGAGTAAGACTCCATTATCAAAAATAAAGCAGGCGATATCCCAAGACTGATTGATAAATCATTGGTAGGTTCGCGATGGATCTACAAGGTAAAGAAAGATGTCGATGGAGTGTGGAGAAATACAAGGCCAAGTTTGTGGCCCTGGGCTTCTCACATACGCATCGTGGGATGATTATGGTGAGACCTTTGCACCGCCCAAGGTACCTTTCCATAAGATCCATCCTTGCACTCCTAGCCGTATATTAGCGATCACCGACATGGATGTAGGAACCAAGGCTCCTCAACTAACAGGAAGAAGTGTACATTGGTTGTTCGGCGCCTGGACCTTTGGATGTAGAGCCCATTGCGCACTCAAGAGAGCATCAGATGGGTTTAAAGCAAGCACCGCCTTGGTACACTCGGATAGACCAACTATTTCACCGGATCAATGTCTTCAAAAGTGAAGCCGGATGCAAACCTATACCAGCTTGTGGTGGAGGGTAAGATTTGACTCACGTGCTCTTTATGTTGATGATTTAATACTTACCGATGATGAGCAACTGATGACTCATGCAATGAGGACCTTGCAAAGGATTTTGAGATATGATTTGGCCTTCTTCATTATTTCCTTTGGTTTGGAAATATGGCAGCCAGATGGTGAACTTTTGTAATCTCAAGGAAAGTATGCAAGAGAGATAATGAGTAAGTTTCACATGGAGAGCTACAAACCCATGAATACTCCTATTCGTGGAAACTAGGAAGAAAGAGGATGCTTACTCGGAGAGGTAGTGGATGCTAATCGCCTATCGACAGCTTAGTAGGTTTGCAATGTATTTAGTGAACACGAGGCCGACATTTCGTTGCGCGGTAAACCAACTAAGTCAAGCGATGGTTAAGCCTACCAAACTCTTTGCATATGGGAAGTAATGTCCCGCCATATCCGGCGGGCAATATCCGGATTATGGATTATGGTACAAACATACATATGAGGTGAAGTTGAATGGCTTCATGGATGCGCATTGGGCGTGCGTTCCAACGGGATGTAAAGAGCACATCGAGGGGATTTTAGTATCGGATCTACAAATGCTGCCTTTGGCAGCAGAAACAACAAAGATCCACAGACCAGTCTACCGAAGCAAAATACATGGCAACCGTCGCCGCATGTGAGGCCAACCGGATGAGGGAACATCTCGGGGTTGGTTTGTTTATTCCCACTTAGATCCCATGCTGATCACGCGATAATCAAAGTTATTAAACTCTCTGATTAACCTGTATCTCATGACGATCTATATAGATAATTCCCAGACGTAGATTGTGTGCGCCGGAAGATCATGTTGTTTCAATACATTCCTATGAAATATCAAGATGCAGACATTTTGACGGCGGTGCTCGGCGAGAAAATTCAATATCATAATAGGATTGGAGTAAAGGATAATCCCTTTCTTGTTGAGAGGGAGTGTTGAAAAGTCAATTAGAAGAAACATGCACCAATTTAGTTTTCCCTTAATTAAATTTCAAATAAAGATAATCTATTATCTCATTCATAAATGAGTTATTTGGAATTGTAACATAATTGTAAGTGTAGTTAAGTGAGTTAATTTTAGTTGTATTAGTGTGAGTTCAATGAATTAACTATTCCTTAATTCACAATCAGATAAACTCGCATGCAACTAAAGACTTTGCCACGGTTAACTACATGCATGTCATTCCAATGGACACCAAGCTGAGATAACAGGTGAAAGGGACAGTTGGCTATCAGTTGTGAGTTGTTCACACATGCATTGGATATGCTTATGAGCATGTGCAAACGATTCATTCGAATAAGTGTGAGAATTCGGATTGCAGAGTTTGTGCAGAGGAGGCGAGTGAGACGATTGTATGGTACTGAGAGCTCTTGGATTAGAGTTTTGTACGAGATTGTTTCATGATTCATGATATACATAATATATGATAGTGGGGTTTTTAGCTTTACGCTTTCCCGGTAAAACTTATTGTGTTATGTGTTATTGATATTTCACTTTGTGCATTGTGGTTGTGTTGTGATCGTGGTTTTTTAAATTGCTTCCGCAATAATAGTAGAAGCGATTCTGTATTTAACAAGTTGCGGTAATTGTTAGATCAGGAGAATCGCAGGAATACATTAATTTGTATCGAAATTTCTACAGTGTTTGACTCCTATGTTAGAGGAGCTCCTGGATATACTTATACGAAAGTTGGATTTGATTCTCTCTAACTCAGACTCTTATGTTTGTTCAATGGCCTTGGAGAGTTATATCTCCAATCCTAATCCAATTCCCTAACCCTAAACTTATTTATGAACCCTAGAAACAAAGTCTAGTACATTTAAAGTTTAACATTCATTTTAGCGGTTGTTCTTTACTCAAAGGATATGGAAGTGCAACTGATGTTGTTTGAGAATATTGCAAAAATGAAACTTACAAGAACATTGGAAAACAAAACTTTACACTAATTGTTTAATGAAAAAGAGTTTCAAAAAATAAAATGCATGAACAATCCTTCAAACCTTGAAATGAATTTTTTTCCTATGCTGGTATCTTTTTATTTTTCAAATCACAATGAAAACAATGTAAAGAAAGAAAGATACCTAACTAGAAAAAAACTAGGTTTTTTCTTTTTATTTTTATTTATACCAAAACTTCTCAAGACCTGAGTGCTAGTAAGCAAATTATTTTCTTGAAAAATTCATAGACAAGGGAACCAAAGAAGAATGACCATCAAACAAGAAGTTTTGTCTTTTCTGTTACTAAAATAAATGAAGTGCAAATGAGATATGATTTTCCTTTTTCTTTTATGAACAAAGGGTAGAAGGAAAAGAGGAACAAATAAAATAGTCAAGAATCATTCAAACATGACAATCAAACTTGAAACTCATCCCAGCCACACACAAATGATCTTTAGACCCACCTAAAGAACCTTCTAACCAATAGACTAACCTAACCAAAATAAATATCTTTTAGATGATTTCAAAATTTTCAGAGACTTAAAACAAAAATCAAAGGAAAAATAAAACCCAGGAGGCTCAGATTATACTGAAGAACCAAACCAGACCCTCCTAGAACAGAGAGAAAGGCTTAAAAAACAACTTTATTACACAAATACATGACTATGTACACTAGGAATTGCAAACATTTGTGGGTCATACAAGGGAGAATCGTGGATATCCATGACTCATAAAGGGACAAAGCATGGATGGATCAATAAAAATTGAAAAATAAAAAATCCAATCCAGAAGGAGGCTTGCAAAAACTTAGAAAAGTTTTCCAGATGGTATATGCTTTGAAAGAAAATATCATAAAACAAGAAACTCACAACAATCAAGACAACACAAGAAAACCTCATATCGAACCAAACTAGGAGAAATATCCCCAGTATGGTCTCCAATTTTGTTTATGGGATTTTTCCCAGTGACCTTGGGTCATGTCACAATAGAACTTGACCATATTCAAAATAGAAACCCTACCCTCACACATACAAACTGGTAATAAATAACTACTTTTGGAAGAGAGAAGAGAAAAGGTCACACCTTGTATCCTATCGTTTGATTTCATTCCTCACTCTTGACATTTGATTCACTCTTGATGTTTGTCGGTATCATCCTGCAAAATGAGATCGAGTTTATGCTGCCACCATGTAGTTATGAAAACAATTCATACATTTAATAAGAAATTTCAGATATGTAAACCAAATAAGGATATACATATAGATTGAATAATATTACACAAATATGGAGGGAAAGAGAACTCTTTTATTGAAAATAGTATGAGTAGGTAGTTACAACCTGACTCTAACCACCAGCACTACCTTGAATCCAACTATTCGGGTTCCTTCGTTGGTCCTTCAAGCATCCAATTTGTAGGACGAATCTTCCTTGGATGACCCACAAGGAATAGGAACACACCCTATGATAATATATAGGGGAGGAAAGAATGTTGGAAAATGAGTTTCCAGAGAAAGGATGCTACTCATAAGATCAAAGAATGAGGGAAGCTTGCAAAATTGTCAGCATAATATTACAGAAAGGATGTCCTCCTCACCCATGCCCTAATAGGTACTTTTATACTATTCTCAAGAGGTTAAGGTGGTTGAATTGCGTTTTGTATGGGCCAAGGGAAGTTTGGGAACGAGCCCAACTGAAAAACCCGCCCGAAAATGTGGAATATTTTTGTTTTTTAATATTTTTTAGGGAATTCGCGAGTTGAAAACTAGAAAGGTGTGGACATCTGGAGTTTTCACATGGGTGACTCGTGGATGGAAACAAAAATGTTGTTTTTTAAGTGATTTTAATGAAGGATGATGGGATTTAACTTTGCAAGCTAGGGAAAAGGACTAAGCCATCTCACAAATTCAATTGATGTGAAAATTTGTGGTATAACATGAGGTAGATACTGGGCCATTCAATTTGTGTACTTCTTGGCTATACCTTTCCTATGGGATACCGAGTGCCCCAAACGAAGATCGTATGAAAAATTTACACCCCCAAGAAGTTGGCATATCAACTAACCACATCAAGGCCCACAAAAGTTTTGGTGTTTCATCTTCTGGGGTTAGGGTTTTGGATGTTTAGAGTTTTCTCATTGACGCTTTATGTTAAAAATTATTTTTCAATCTCTTTGTAATCAACTTCTTGTGAATGAACATATTCAACATATCTCTTTCTTCAAGGATAATCTACCACCATTCTAGCTAGTTTGTGTGTTTTGCATTTTATAGTCTTTTGTATTCTATTCATTAATAGAATCTGAGTTTAACTATATTACTATGTTTCTTTCAATATATCTATGTGTTTCTTTTTTATATCTCTTCCTTCATTTAATTCTCAACATAATGCGGATCGGATCCACCCTTGAGTGAAGATAATTTTGATCTGAAGAGGAGAGAAAGTTGGGTAAATGAAAAGTGACCATGACAATAATTCATTTAGTGATCCACCCTCTAAAGTAGATAAAGTTCACATGACAATCATATGATGTCATACGGATTTAAAATGTTTGGAAGTTGAAAAAATTTGGTAGTTCAAAAAAAGAGCGATTTTACATGATAATCATTCATTAGTGCCCCATTTTGTTGACCAAGAAACCTTCCCATGGAAATAAAAATGGAGGCACCCGAAGGATTTTAATGAATAAACCAAGAGTATGGTTCTCTTAGTGGAACTCATAAGGGATTTAAACAAAATGTCTCATTGTTTCTCCAACTATAATTGACAAGGGACTCATACAAAATGTTTACCCTTTTCAATTGTAATGATTTGATCGTTAAGACTCTCTTGGGACAATAAGGAACATACACCCTACCTAGATATTTTTGTTGAGTTTTTGGGAGTGTAGAGGGTTTCCTCTAAAGAACTCCCAAGATCTCAAAAGGTACCTACAAAAAAATGTGGGTAACACTTAGTGTGAGTGTGTTGGGTGCAGACCATCTATATCTTATGTTTTGGTTGTAATGCACTCCTAACTTCGTGTTTTTAGAGAATATGGTCCATTTGGGATACCATAAAAAAATACTGCATGGAGGTTAGAGAGGATGAGTTCTCGAATTTATTTTGATTAAGGTTGTTTGTCATGGATGTCAACCCTTGAGGAAATCACGGTAGCACAAAGGTTTGGGTAATGGATCCAAGTTTGTTTGATGTAAATATGACTCATTATTGTCTTGTCATGGTTGATAAGAAGTACAAATGGATGAACTCCAAAGTGGTCCCCTTATGGTGAAAGCCCTCATGGGAAGACGCTTTGCAGATTGAGTTATCCTAGAAGTATGGTTAGAGAACCCGTGCTTAATTGTGGAATAATGAGATGAAGGTCAGTGAATTTTTTAGTGAAACTATCCTAGATGGATAATGTGTGTCATGCCATTTCCGGTGGTATGTGGAATGTCACATAACTCCTCACGGTTAGAGATTTATGGCCATATGAAGTTGAAGAACCCTCATGAGTCATATAGAAGCCCGCAAAAGTCAAGTGCTTGCAAAAGAAATTATTTAAATAATAAAGTAAATGGAGAACTCCCTAAAATAAGGAAAGTGTATCTGTACATGAAAGTATAAATAAGAGGAAAATCTCTCTCATTTAAACACACTTGAATATAATTGAATATTTATTTTTGTGAAAGGTTATTTAGGAAGGTATTATTGATAGAGAAAATTTGCAGCAGAAAAAGTGTGGCAGGAAAAGTGCGGCAGAAAAAGTGTGACAAAAAAATCGCGGCAGAAAAATTGCGGTAGAAAAAGTGCGGAAAAAAAAGTGCGATAGAAAAATCACGACAGAAAAAAGTGTGGTAGAAAAAGTGCGGCAGAAAAATCATGGCAAAAAAAGTGCTGCAGGAAAATCGCGACAGAAAAAGTGTGGCAGAAAAATCGCGGCAACAACATGGTTGTGGTCTATTTATGAGAGATATGACACATCTTGTTTGAGTTATGTTTTGTGAGCAAGGTTTTAGCTCTTGAGATGGTATTGGATGTTCAATATTGCTGCATATATTAGATTTGTTGAAGGATACAATTGGTATTTGGCATATGGGTATTGGTCTTTTGGTTGTGATGTGTTGTTGAAGTTGTTGGTTTAGCTTGAGGCTCCATAATAGTGGGGTTGTGGCACATGGTTTGATGTAATGGTTTATGGTATTTGGCTTATGGATAGAGTGATGAATTGTTAGACAACTTTTGATGGTTATATTGGTGTATGTCTTTGGTATATGGTTGAGGTACATGTTGGGTACATGGTTGAGACAAGTAGTTTATGAGTTGGCACATACATGAGGTGTATAGTTGATGATGTTGGTACATATTGATGAGTCAAGGTTGATGCATGGTTGATGCATGGTACATGTTGGTTCATGTTATTGGTACTGGTTGTTTGGTGCAGGTTGATTGGTACAGGTTGTTATAGGTTATTGGTATAGGTTGATAGTCACAGGTTGACAATGACAGTGGTTGATTCATTGACAGTGACATGTTTTCTACAATTGACATTTATATTTTAGGGCGATTGGATGGGGCAAGGACAAGTGGTTGTACTCGGAAAACTTAGGGGGTTGTAGCCTCCTTCTGTTTGTAGCTAGAGAATTGGGGAGTTGGAGCTTCCCTCAGGTTGTAGCCTAAGAAACTAGGGGGTTGGGGCCTCCTTCCAATTACAGCTGGAAAACAAAGGAAGTTGGTGATTCCAATGAATGTAATTCTTCAAGACATATAAGAAAAAACATTCTGTGGTTTTATCCCACTTTGGGTTTACACGTAAAAACACTGGTGTACTGTGTATGTGTATGATTGCTCATTTGTTCATTGTTTATTTACTTTGCAATTATTGGATGATAATGATACACTGATATAACACTTGTATTATATGGTTAAAAATGATTAAATTGTTCTATTACTGATTTTCCCCCCCTCTCAGTAATCCAACAATTGGTATCAGAGTGGGTTCCTTCAGAAATTAGTTTAACCACTAAAAGGAAGATAATGGAGAGCAACAACTTGTATAAAAATGAAATACCATAGTTTGATGGACAAAAGTATGCATTTTGGAGCATAAGGATGAAGACATATATACAGGCACTGGGATTTGAAATTTGGCAATCAGTTGTAGATGGATACACAGTACCAAAAGTTTCGCCAACAAATGACAAAGCAATGAAACTCAGTCAAAATAATTCCAAAGACACAAATGCAATTCTGAATGGTCTTAGTGAAACGATATTAACCAAAGTTTCACATTGTAAATCTGCTAAAGATATTTGGGATAAACTTCGAAATATTTATGAAGGAGATTCAAAAGTCAAAGCAACAAAGCTTCAAACTTACAGAGGTCAGTTCGAACAAATTAAGATGAAGGAATATGAGAATATTGTAGCTTACTTTTTATGGGTTGATGAAACAGTAAATGAAATCATAGTATTGGGAGAAGAAATCGAAGAATCCGTAATTTTTCAAAAGGTACTAAGATATCTTCCTATGAGATTTGACCCTAAGATATCAACACTAGAAGAAAGATCAAATCTGAACTCAATAAGCATGGACGAATTACATGGAATATTCACAGCATATGAAATGAGAACTGAATAGGAAAATCCAAATACAAAAGAAGCCATATGAAATGAGAACTGAATAGGAAAATCCAAATACAAAAGAAGCATCCTTCAAATCATCCAAAAAGCAAAGAAAAAAGAAAAATAACTTAGCAGCAGCAGTGACATCTCGGAAGATGATGAAGAGGTGGCCAACTTTGTCAAAATATTGAACAAGGGAACCAATGGCAGGTATAGAGGTAGGATTCCTTTGATTTGTTTTAATTGTGATGGTATTGGTCATTTTGCTAACAAATGTCCTCATAAGAAAAAGAGAAATGATGAAGGTTACTTAAATAGCAAACAAACATATAAAGGAAAAAGAACCACAAATAAAGTTTTCAAGAAAATCTTATGCACCAAATAAGACATCTCATCATCAGATGAAGATGAAGTCAGTGACAATGAGACATAAAGAGTTCTATTCATGGCAGTAGAAGACTTTGATAAAGAATACTCCGAAGAAGAATATGAAGAGTCATAATCTGACTACTGAGAAGAGTTGATGTGTGCCATAGAAGTTATCAGAAGAGAAAATAAGAAAAACAAGAAACTACAAGCGAAACTAGACAAGAAAGAAGACACTCAAGAAATAGAACAAATGATCACAAATTTGAAGGTTCAAATAGAAGAAGATAAAATAATTGAAGAAACACTCAAAGAAAAACTAGAAGAAAAAGACAAGATCATTGGAAATTTGGAAGCAGAGATTGTCACATTAAGAAAGGATCTTCAAAAGAAAAATATGCAGAACAACTCAAAAGTTTTGGATGACATTATCAGCAGTCAAAAACCTCATCATGACAAGCCTGGACTTGGATACAATCAGACAGAAAATGGATCAAGCTCCAAAACAAGAGAGCAATAAACATATCCAAAAATCTATGTAGAAACAATCAAAGGGGATAAGAAGATCTACAAGGAAGATTACAGGGACACTCCTCCACCGAGAAGATTCAGATTTTAGAATCACCAACTGACAGATAGGCTTCAGGAAGAAGAAGAATTCATAAGAGTACCTCCTTTCAGAATATCTTCAACTCCCAGGTATCAAACTATCTTTTTTGGTTTATGTTATGCATGTAATAATTTTGGACATAAAGCTGTGAATTGCAGAGCTAACTACAGGAACATAAACAACTTTGAAAGTCATACACAAAAGGGTTATCCAAGAAGGCCTAGTGAAACACAGAGAATAAGTTATAATAGGTTTGAATCCTTGAGCACTGAAGTGGAATGTTACAAATGTAACAACTTTGGAAACATGGCCAAAGATTGCAGAATGATAGTCCCTCCTAGAAAACTAAAACATAATAACAACAGTCATAGACATGAACCTCAGAAAATGACATGGATAAGAAAGAAGAAACAATATAGAAATGAATAATGCACACTCGCTCTACAAGCTAATTGGAAGAAACATGGTTGGTATTTTGACAGTGGATGTTCAAAACACATGACAGGTGATAGAGACAAGTTTCTTACTTTAAGAAAGGAAAGAGATGGACCAGTCTCCTTCGGAAATGATTATTCAACTAAAATCATTGGAAAATGCACAGCCAAAATTGGGAACAAGAATACAAAGGTAAAAAATGTTCTACTAGTAGAAGATATGAAACATAATATTCTAAGTGTGAGTCAAATGTGTGACCAAGATCATAAATTTACTTTCGATTCACAAAATTGCGAGATAAGAAAATAAGGTTCAGGAAAATTGATTGCTATAGTTGCGAGAACTTTGAGCAACATATATGTGTTAAGTGAAATTGGAAATGAAAAGTGTTTTCTAGGAAAGAAGATGAAAGTTGTCTATGGCACAGAAGAATGGGTCACATACATTTTGATAACCTTGTCAAATTTAGAAAAAGATAACCAGTCAGAGAAATGCCCCAGATCACGAAACCAACCAACTCTTTATGCAAGCATTGTCAACAAGGAAAGAAAACAAAGACCAAATTCAAATCTAAGGAATATTCAACGACAAGACCACTGGAAATTATGCATACTGATCTAGTTGAACCAACTACAACAAAGGGCTTAAAAGGTGAGAAATACTTTATGCTATTAGTTGAGAGTGATGAATAACGTGGTCTAAGGCTAGGAGGTTCGTGGAAGGTCTACACGTAGTTGGTGTACTTCAATTAAGAGATAAGTATCTTTTCTGTGCTTAATGGTTAAATGATGTATTTAAGTGCATGTCTGTGATTATTGTAATAATATCATGTGTTTCACTGCATGTATGTTTCCATATTATCTTTTTCATTTCCTGTTAAGTTTATATGTGAATATTTCCGCAAAAGAGCTTTATCTGAGGCGACGATGCCTGACCTGTTGGTGGATGGGAATGTTACAAATTAGTATTAGAGAAAAAATATGTTTACTCAATGACAATGCCTGACCTTTTGGTTGTTGGGGACGTTACATTGGTGAATTCATCAAGCCAAAGGGAATGACAATCCATTCAAAAAGAACTTCTTTGGACTTGAAGGAAGTCTTCCATACATCGGTATTCTCTGTTGGGACTTGGTGGTTTCCGACTTTCAGATCAAGGTTACTAAATTATTTGGCCCCCTTGAGTTGGTCAAGGAGATCGTCAATTCAAGGAATTGGGTATCGGTTCCTAACTGTGATTTTATTTAGGGCCCAATAATCAATGCAGAGTTGCCAGGTCCCGTGTTTCTTCTTCATAAGTATGATTGGGATTCTACAAGGTGTGATTTTGGCCATATGATCCCCTTTTTGAGAAGCTATTGGATCTAGCATTTGATTTCCTCATTTTCTAATAGATATCAACGATAGACTATCCCATTGGGTAGCGGTGCACCAAGGGTCAAATGGATTGAATGCTTGACCTAACAGTGTAGAGGTACCCAAGTGGGTGAGAAGAATATGTCTTTGGATTATTCCATGACCTTATCCACTTTATTTTGCTTCGTGGAGAGACATGTCGTGGAGGCCATAGATGTGGATACCACCTTCCACTCATTTTGAGTGCCAATCAAGAAGAAGAAAAACTTCCTAGTCTGAGAGATGCCCTTCTTGCATTGCTTGACAGAGATCAAGGAAATGGAAGTAGGTGGGGCTACCTTGTGTATCATGTACAATTTCCTATCCAAAGTAATAATAACACTATGAGGCCTAGAATCATATATAGCATGAATTTTCCATAAATAAGGTTGGCCCGAAATAACTTCACAAACTTCAAGGGGGTAAGAATCACATAATACCTCATCTTTGAAGAACTTGATGTCGTAGGGAAGGTGACACTGTTGGCTAATGCAAAGATTTCTCCCTTTGCAGAGCCATCCGATGGTGTACGCTTGCGAGTTCATTGTTGTTTGCATAGCCAACCACTTGACAACCTTCTCTGAGATGAGGTTAATTTGGATACCGCTATCAAAAATTAAGTGCAACAGATTACCCTTCACCCACATGTGTGAATGAAAGAGGCATTCACCTTCCTCTGGTTCATCAGGTTCACCGGGATGGATCTTGGTGGTAGAAATAGTGGCACTGGGTTCCACGTCAATGATCTATCTCCCTTTTTCTAGTTTTGACTCAGATTCAAAACCCACATATGATTCAGAGGCTTTTACGTCAGCCACTAATGAAATCTTAGAGAGACATTCAATGGTGTTATGCTAGTGGGTCTTATGGAACTCACATCACTTCCTAGTGTGTTTCTTTGTCTTCCCATTTTCGTTATTTTTTTGTGTCTTAGACTGGTTGTCCTAAGGCTATCAATCCTTTATCTATCCTTTGTTTTGTGGGTTGGGGATACCTTTTCCCTGCTTCTACTGTGAGGGGTTTATAGATCTAAACTTCCACATCTTTTGGTTAAGCTTTTGCTCAATTTTGACAGCATATCGATAGGTCGTTCCCAAGGATGATATGTCTAGAAAATCCATTTATGTCTGGACATATCTATGCAGACCGCCATGGTACTTGATCACTAAATGTCACTTAGAGTCGTTGATACCCAGCTTGGTTCACAGGGTATGGAAGACATTGGTGAACTTTGACACTGTTTGGTCCCTTTCCTGCCGCAGTGTGGTCCATCTTGTATATAAGTCATCATAACTTCCAACAGGGTAGTATTGTTCCTTAATAACATCCTTGAAATAACCCCAAGTGGGTGCGACTACAAATGGAGACTCCTCTGTTTCCTTTTTCTCACAGAAAGTCTCCCACTAATCTTTGACATAGGGGATGAGCTTAAGGATCACAAATGTAATCTTTTCTCTATCAAAAATGTTATGGACAGAAAAATACCCTTCTATAAGATTTAATCATTTGTCTACAAAATATGCATCTATCTGACCTTCAAATATAGGAATATCAAAATTGATCTGTACCTTGAAAGGGGCGACGCCTCCATTAGAGAAATATGCGTCGTCTGTTGGAAGTCGTCAAAGGATTTGCGCAAAATTATCCATAATATCATTCCTTTGTCACTCGAGGGATTCCTTGAGCAATAGTTTAAAGGGATCTCCTGCCCCATCATCTCTCTTTTCTTCCCCCATGGACAGTCGTCGGGTTCAGCAAGGATAATCTTACACAGGCTCAACTGGTTCGAGTCTCAGCTGCTTATACCCTGACCTCATTGGGGACATGCAGAGATAAACAAATGAAGAGAAGACCGCTCTAATACCACTACTCCAAATTTTTGAGTAGAAGGAAATGAAACACGTATCTATAACATTAACACAGATATACAATGAAAAATAATAGATATATAGTGAAACTTAACTTCTATTTAATAAATAAATCTATCGAAACAGTAAATGTAGAATGAAAACAATCTTGCTCGAATGGTGGTAGATAATCTCTAAGAAGAGATGTGGCAGCTACATGCATTCATCCGAGAACATTACAATGAGGCCTCTAGGAATTTTTGGTATCAACAAGTAATCATACAACCCTAGACATCCAAAAACCTAACCCTAGGAGATGAAGCGCCAAAAGTCATGTGGGCCCCGATTGGGTAAGTTGGTACATCAACTTCCACGGATCATAACTTTTGCATACGATCTTCGTTTTAGCTGCACGATAGCCCATTGGAAAAGGACTACACATGTTGTCGTCACACTCTAACTTTATTTATTGTGTGATTGTGGCAGGTCAAAAAAACGTTGTTTAGGGCCTCAAAATGGCCCCGAAATTTTAAGACCCGAAAAGATAGAAATTTTTTTCCAAGATGAAAATTGTATGTGAGACAATTAGAATAGGTGGGTGGCCACTGGTAGCCACTTGGATCAATGGTCTAATACATCACAAGTTTCATATTTGAATAAATATGAACATAATTTTGATCTGAATGAAGATCTATATATGTTGGGGTATAATAAAGAATGTGTTGAAAAATTTCAAGGGGGAGAAGTTAGCACTCAAAAGAAAAGAAAATTAAAATTAAAATGAGAGTTTCATGAGGAATGGAAAACTAAGTATAAGTGGTTGGGAGAGACAAAATATGAAGGAAAAATACTTATGAAATGCATATATTGTGAAACACATAAGGAAAGTGAACCATGGGGAATTGGCATTGGTTGCTCTACTATGCAACATGGTTCACTAGTTGTTCATGCCTATTCAACCATCCATAAAATTTCAGAATCAAGGATGTACAAAGAACAAAACTATCATTAGCTACAATAGATGCCTTGATATGAGTGTCTCAATGATGGAATATAGGGTATATGAAATTTGGAAAGATGTTAAGAAAAGATGAATACTTTTTTTTTTTTTTTGTTTACAATTGTAATGGTGTTTTATTCCATATGATGTAGGACACAACAAATATTTTGTATAAATTTTCACACTTTGATGATGTTATGTTAAATGCAATTTCCTAGTATTTTATATTTTTTAACACTATAATAGTGTGTACCAAAATAAGGTGTAACACATGAAAATTTTATAGAAAATATCTACTTAATATTATGGTAGTACATCAATACATAAGTTGAAGAAAAATCAAGCCCTATTAGTCATTGTTTGGTTGGAATTTAATTCATAGTTTTTTTGTGATTTTCTTTTAAACTATTGTAAGATAATATGTGAGGTACATTTGGAGATAGTCGCCGAATGACGATCTCGAAGTTTGAGAGTTCTTGTTTCAAGATAAGGAAAGTCACAATTGTAAAAAAATAAATGAAGGTTCAATATTTGATCTTTGTTTTTTTATTGAATTATATCCGAGGGGACTGAATATTGAATGGCATTGGCTAAACATTCTATATTTTGGGTTATTTTGGCTGGAATCTGACGATGTAAATCTAGAACAAATGGCTATTTTTTGTTGCTTAAATTGCATTTCCGAATGTATAAATGGATTCAATATGTTGAAAAACCCCTGGGCACTCCGATTATACAAACTTAGCCACTCAAATCTGGAGATCCAACCATTCCTCACCATATTTCAGGGAAATTCAATCGAAAAACATGACTAGAAAAGAGACAAAAGTTAGAACGTTTAAACTACGCTATGGGTCGAGGGTGCGTTTTCTCATATTTACATTTAAATAGGAATATCTATGTATTTCATCTCATTACTGAACAAAACTGGTTGATGTTTGGAGTCGGTGAGTTTATGAACCAGGTGTTAAGGTCGAGCCCATAGATGCGAGCTATCATAGTTGGGAGAATGACAAGTACATTTGGACTCCATACTGTGCTCATTTGATGTAAGGACTGGACCACCTTTCTTCTCGTCTCCTTGGAGAAGGTGTCAAAGTAGAAGCCAATAACTCCGTGGATATTTAAATCATCTCAACGACCACGTACAAGTTTCTTATTAGTATTTTTAAGCCCTAGAGAATTTCAGTCCACTGACCTAGAAAATTGGACTGAACAGGTCACATACAAAGGGTAGTCCTTTGGGCTCTATTCGTTAGATTTTAATAGGTTGAAGGTTCGATTATGCATGGAGAATTCCCTATACATGTCACTAGATGAAAACCATGCCAATGGTGTCTTATGGAAACATGAGGAAATCATGGAAACTATAGGCATGCATGTAGGACTATATACTGGAACCAAATTGTAAGTTTCAAATTTGGATTATACAATTCAAGACATAAAGGAGCTTTCTTAGAAGTTGAGGATCTCAAGAGTTGTGATGTTCTTTAGGATAAAAGTCATCGATCAAATGGTTTAAAAATGTCCTTGTCTACTCGTGTTACTGGAACATAAGTTGGAAGAGGAATGAGGATATTTCTGCTGAAATATGTTCTTGTGAAAATCTTCTAATCCACTAAAGGTTTGGTGAAAAATTCACGTTTTTGGCGATAAATTCAAGTTTTAAAGAGGTTCGTACTTTCAAGTTGTTCAATAGTCTAGGATGCTTGTGGATCACAAAAAATATACCTTATTGGGGTCATGAGGCATGCATGTGGGGATTGTTATCCAATATTTTAGGGAAGATGGATATGGAAGTTTGGCATCATACCTTTACAAGGGTTATGAGACATTTAAAGTGTTAATGATGTCCAATGATGTTGGGAAACTTGGATTATAGCTGAAATTATATAGGGAAAAACTTGGAGGACTATTACTAGTCCAAGCAATATTTTCAAATACAAATCCTTTGAAGAATGTATGGTTCTATTTTTAGTTGTGTCAATGTGTGTTGTCAGGGAGTTTTTTTTTTAGTGGAGTAATGTTTAAGACTGAGTGTTAGATTAGAACAGTTACTTATATAACAAGTGTCACAATAATGGGGATGCACAGATTTAAATTCACTCATAAGTTTGAATTACGATTATACCAATACCAAAAGTGCATCAACCTATGTTCCCAAAACTCATGTGAAGTGGTGAAATATTACTTATCGAAATTACTTAAAATATATCCATTTTCACCTAAAATCTAATAAAAAATCTTTATTTTTATCAAAATAAATACATCTAGACATACAAATAATTTTTTTTTCTCGTACACATAAAATATTTTATTTTCTATTTCCTATAATATACTAAAGAAAAAGAGTGTATGTTTAGTGAAGAAAGTTGCAGATACCTCTTGTCTTGTGTATGCATTATCTGTGATATAACATAATTCTTCCACGTGAGGAGGGAAGACTTCCTCGTATTTCTTACATCAAATGATATACCTCTTCTCTTGTGTATGTATTATCTCTGATAACATAATTCTTCCACATGAGGAGGGCATACTTCCTACATAAAATGATATAAATTAGGCCACATTATCTCCCCATAAAACCAAATTCATTGGTTATGCTATCCCTAAATTGATAGAAGACAAAACTTAGGAAGACAAAACTCATGAGGAAATTAGCATGCAAGAGACTCCCAAAAGTTGCAGTTTGTGCCTACTAGTTGGATTTGTGGAGAGATAACGATCAATGTAAGATATTTTCAAGTACAATGTGTAGGGACAAGATTATACTCTTCACTAACCTGCTAACATGAAATAAGTTTGAGTAGTGTATTTAAACATATACTAATATTACATCGACCATAACATATTATTAACAAGGATCGACATAGACTAAAATTGAAAACTGAATGGCTATGAATGTACAAATTTCAATACAAATTAAGTATTTCCTGCTATTCTCCTGATCTAACAATTATATGCCACTGTTAAATACATAATCGCTTCTACTATTATTCTTGCAGAAAATTAAACCACGATCACAAAGTGAAATATCAATAACACATAACACATAATTTTTACTGGGAAAGCGTAAAGCTAAAAACCCCACTATCACATATTATGTATATCATGGACCATGAAACAATCTCATACAAAACTCTAATCCAAGAGCTCTCAGTACAATACAATCATCTCACACTGTCATACACAAATCAACAAATACATGTGCTAATTCTCTGTGTCCAGACAACTTGCCTCCTCTGCACAATCGCTGCAATTAGAATTCTCACAATAAATCGAATTGCCTAGTTTGCACATGCTCATAAGTATATCCACTGCATGTGTGATCAAATCACAACTGATAGCCAAACTGTCCCTTTCACCTTTTATCTCAACTGGGTCTCCAATGGATCTAACATGCATGTAGTTAACCGTGGCTAATCTTCAGTTGCATGTGAGTTCACTGATTTACTGAACTCTCACTAGTGCAAGTTTAGTTACAACTAGTACAACTGATCTTAACTCACTTAACTACACTTATAATTTTGTCACAACTCCAACTCACTCAATTATGAATGAAAT
>SNQJ01S0057269.1:13179-23210 GCA_010110895.2 Picea sitchensis
TTTTCCAAACATTCTTCTAATTTATCAATGTATATGCCAAAAAGGGTAGGGGACAAGGGACAACCTTGTTTGACTCCGATATTGCAGTTAATCTCATTTGACCAGCCCTCAGTGTTTTTAAACTTAGCAATGACATTCTCATACATCCTTATTGCATCAGCCCTCAACTAGAGACGCAGTTTTATCTCTTCCAACCTATTCCAAAGGTTTTTCCTAGGAACCATGTCAAAATATTTTCTAAAGTCAAAAAAACAACAAAAAATATTGGTTTTAGTATTGTGGAACTCCTTTGCAATGATCCTAAAGGTAACAAGATGGTCCATAATTGAATGATATGTTCTAAACCCGGCCTAGCCTTTAGCTCTTTTACCGTGACTTTCTAGCCAAATGCTAATCTTCATTTCCAAAATGATTCCATAAAGCTTGGATAAAATCGGGCTAATCATAATGGTCCTCTAATTAGAGGGAATGTTTTTATCCCAACTTTTAAAAATAGTAACAATGAGGCTTTGTGTCCAAGGTTTAGGGAAGCCCTGCTTGACTACTAAACTGAAGATTTATTACATACATAATTATTAATAAATATAAATATTTAATAAATTTAGATTTAAATAATAATAATAATAATAATTTTATGTATATAGCAATCGATATGCGTTGACTTAATATTATTTTTCTTTGACTTATTTCAATATTAGCAGTTTAACCAAAGTTTTAACAAAAACATATTGTTTTAAATTATTTATAAAAATCATTCTTGATTTCTTATTGGATAGAAATGTAGATGTCTTATTATCATGAAGACAGAGCTAACATTAGCAAATGAAAACTTTCATTCACTAACATTTAATCTTGTAGATACCTTTGGCAAATGGTCTCTTAGATCAAGGAAAATCTTGGAGACCTCTTGCAAAGGTGACATACACCGACAGAGGAAGGTAAGGTGGCAATGCTTAAGGTATCTGCAGCATGGAAGCAAAGGAAGGTAATTTGCCAGCGCTTAAGGTATCTGCACCATGAAATCTCTTGCATCTGGCATTTGGCATCTGCAAGTGAATATGATCAAGGTGTTTTATTCTCGCCTGCCAACTCCCATCTATCATGTAGCATCCCCAAAAATAAATTATTTTTAAAGTCTGAAATTTGTTAGGAAATTATTTCCATTTTTGGTAAATTTGAAATTGGAATTTTTTTGCCATTTATGGCAATTCCGAATTTTGAATTTAGTTAATTGTAATTAATTATTATGATTGTTGGGTAAAGATATGATTTGACCCAACTAACTACTTGACTATGACACTTGTATGAAACAAAATATTTTATATTTATTGCTAATGGACAAATGGAACAACCAGGTTAAAATCAACTGACCATGACTCCATGAGTGGGGAACATGTTGGAATTACCTCAGGGTTGATTATTACAAATGGAAAATTAGGAATTTAGCCATTGGAAGCCCTTGGAAATCAAGGATTTTGAAAGATGAAAAAATTCCCAAGGGGAAAAATACCTAGGCATATTTTACTTTTAGAGATATAGCATATGGGAAGAGGCAGGATGTTGTATAGTAGGTTGGGGAAAGAATTTATCTCTTTTTGTTATGAACACTACTTGTTGAGTGTGAGGCAAGGAGAATATGCTAAAACGGAAGGACTATTGTTGAGGAGGAGTTCTGAGTTCTCCCTCATGGATTCATGGTCAGGCTAGGGGGTGAATAGGACAAGCGATTTGGCTTCCCTGCTCTAAGGTTGGGAGGAGCTTGGTTGTTCCATTTGTTGTTTGACAATTTGTTCAGATAAGTCTATCTTCTCGTTCTTTGTTTAAATGCCATTGTGAATTATTGGTTGGCAGTATTTCATCTGTTTAAATATGAATGAGGAACTCTATCGAGGGAATGTAGTGAAAGTAGGATAGACTCTCATAGATTAATTTCAGATATTGAGTAAATSCTGCTAAGTAATTTGACTGSAATGAAAATCGAATGGTGGAAATATACCAGAAAAATGTAACTATATTAATAGATTTCTACTTCATTATTTTTATGCTAGAAATTACAGTTTGTTCGGTCCATCAAATACATATGATTATTTTGTTTTACAAGTGAATATCTGTTTAATAATCACTATTCTGGAAGTAAACTTGAGAATTAATAACTTTTCATACATATACTACATATATACATCTTTGTGGGTTATCTCTTAAGTTTGTATTATTTATCCTATCACATTTAAACTACTATGCGAATGATTGTATATAATAGGAGATATCTATGTATATAAATAAATATATAAATATGTATGTATAAAGAAAACCATCCGACTTAGTGGACTTACTTCAAAAGCCTAAAGTATGTATATCAATAACTGCTAATAATATAATGAAATATGAATGAATCTAACTGGCCACATATTAAGTTCTGGAATAATAAATAAAATGAACTGAATCTTTCAATGCAAACAGAATTCGGGAATGAAATGTTAGAGGAGCGAAGGCCATCGAATTCAGAAGACATGGATTCTAGATCCCTTTAAAGTACATACACATATTTTGATAAGTTTAAAATTTCATAACTGTGCTATCAATTATTAAATTGTTCCAGCCTTTGTATAAGCCAGATATCAGTGAAATAAAATAAACCAAGTAACTCTGTTGGCCGCCACGAAGTTTCTAAAGAATAAAATAATATAGGAACAAATTAATTGTATTGAAGGATATGTTGTTTGGAGTCACCTAAATTATAGATATACACATATTTGGTGATATCCAAGATTCACTATTCATTTAGGAACACTAAATATAGCATATTCAATATACCGAAACAAGGAGTTGACCGATTGAGCTTCCTCCACTTGAACTTGACTATACAACCTATGAACGATGGAGAAATCCCTGTTCATTACACCTTAATAATTTATTTTACACAGAGGAAAGGGTTCAACCCTTAGGGATTTTGTTTAAATCTAAATACATAGTTAAATCCACTTCCATAGAAAATCTGGCACTTCTACCCATGATAACTGTATACTAATCTATTCACACAATAGAACCTAGAAAGTATGGCTTAATCGATACTTTTAGAACCCAAATACCTTATTTACAGGGTGCGACTCCGAGTCGGGAGACTTAAAGCATCATGTAATGTACCTCAAAAGTCACCATAAAAAAAAAATTATTTGTACATTTATCCCTGAAAGGTTTCGAGATCTCCAATAAATAAGATTTCAGTTAGAAGACTTGAGTCTGAAGGTTTGTTTAGAGTCTTTACTGTCATCTATTGTCCTTACCATTCAACTTAAGTTTTCTAATTGAAAATATAATGAGCATTTACTCATCACTTCAATGTTTAATTAAGATCTTGAAATTTATAATTACTCTCTTATCTGCAAGTACCATAGAACTACCACAGTCTTAACAATACAAGCAACTTTGGGGTTTTTATGACCAGAACCCTACATAAAAATATTACCATATGTCTGCAATACAATCAACTTGTAATATGACCTATTACTCCCATACCTCTCTCCAGGATGAAGATTCTCCAACGTTCTTTTACCAGTCCACTCATTACATTAATAGAGTTGTTCCCATAACAATAATTTTCTTCTAAGTTCCTATAGCTTTGTGAAGAAACAGAGGTCAATCAGGTTTCGGTGATCACATGTGCCAAACAAAGCAAAGAACCTTGTTGTTTGTTGAAATCCAAAATACGGAATGATTGTGGGCCATCATTTCGAGGTTTGAGGATTCGGGGTTTTGTGAGTACAAGAGCTGGACATAAACAGACAACATTTCTTGAAATTATGACAAGATGTCGAGTATTTCAGGGTTTCGGGGTTCAGATTTTCGTGAACACAAAATTCAATCATCTACACACAACAACTCCTGAAAATACGAAAGGTGATTAGTACTTCGGGAATTTGGAGTTCAGGATTTTGCAAGTGCAAGTGCCTAAACAACCACATATACAAACCTCCGAAATGCATGTAAAAGGAAGGTGGGTCCTGCACTTCGATATTTTAGGATTCGAAACTTCGCGAGTTCTGGTGTCCAAACCTTGACATACACAAATTTCTGAAATGCGAGAAAGGAAAAGGTGGGACCCACATTTCGGGATTTCGGGGTTCGGGATTTTGCGGTTTTCATAGCCAAACAACAGAACACAACAATTCCCAAAATTGCAAAAAGAAAACAACGTGGAACTAACATTTTGGGATTTCGAGGTTCGGAATCCCGCGACTTCAAAAGCCAAAAAACATCAACCACAAACAATTCCTAAAATTGTGAATAGAAAAGAACGTGGAACTAACATTTTAGGATTTCGAGATTCGGGGTTTCAGGATTTAAAATGTCAAACCACAACACACAACAATCCCCGAATTCCGAAAGGTGAAAGGGTGTAGAACCAATAGTTCTGGATTTTGGGGTTCAGGATTTCGGGGTTTCCAATGTCAAACAACAGAACACAATGATTCCCAAAATTAGGAAAAGAAAAGAATGGGGAACTAACATTTTGGGATTTTGGGGTTCGGAATCCCGTGACTTCAAAAGACAAAACATCAACCACAAACAATTCCCAAAATTGTGAGTAGAAAAGAATGTGGAACTAACATTTCAGTATTTCAGGTTTCTGAGTTTTGGGGTTTCAAATGTCAAGCCATAGCACACAACAATTCCCAAATTCTGAAGGTGAAAGGGTGTGGAACCAACACTTCGGGATTTCGGGTTTCAGGGTTTCGGGATTTTGAATGTCGAACCATAACACACACAATCCCTGAATTTTGAAAGCATAAATACTTAAGAACTTTACACGCATAGAAGGATACAAAAGGATAAAGGTTTTCTGTAAGGGAAGATCTCTAAATTCGTCATAGACCTTGACTAAGGAAAGGGTATCCCATTCTGACAAGAAACAAGGAAAGCAAATCCCTTCGAAAGGTGTCGATTCTCAAGATTGTATTAGCATCCAAAAAAAAACAAAAGGGGTTTCCAAAATTCTTTAACTCTCGACTTTTGTCATTCTATACACATCTAATATATTGTTTACATATTGTTAGAGCATATTGTTAGATACATAGCATTAGATAAAAACATTCGAACTGAAAGTGGGAAGAAATTGTTATAGATCTGATTTAGTCTGATACAATACACCAGATGCAAAAAAGGTCATACAGACACAGAATGTAACTTATTCCAGTTATGATTCAATAGATACATAAGATCAAAAGACATAGCCATTCATAATAGAGAGGGGAAAATTAACATATCTTAATCCTATCCACCGGAAGACAAAAGGAACAACTACGTTCCTCCCAACTGTAGAAAAGGGAAGGCAAATTCACTTGCCCAATTCACCCCCTAGCCTGACCATGAATCCATGAGGGCGAACATGGAAAACTCCTCCTCAGCAATGTCGTTCAATTCCAACAGTTCTCCTCTTGCCTCACACTTACTCAACAGTGTTCATAACAACAAGACAATTCTATTTCTACAAGCTCCTCTTGCCTCACACTCAATCTGCAGTGTTCATAACAACAAGGAGCTCAAGAATCCTTTCTCAGCATACTTGGTAGTGTCCTGCCTTCTCGCATATGCTATTTATCAATTTTTCCCGGGTCTTTTTCCCTCCTTTGGGGATTTTCGCAGCTGCTTAATCCCTAATTTTCAGGGGTTTCCAGTGACCAAATCTTTGATTTTCCACTTCTCATAATCAAACTAGAGGCAGTTCCAACATGTTTCCACACTCATGGAGTTATGGTCAGCTGAGTTTTAACATAGTTGTTCCATTTTTCCTCTTGCAGTTAATAAAAATATTTTGTTGTGATACAAGTGCCATAGTCAAATAGTTAGTTGATTCCAAACAGATCTCTGCCCAACAGTCATAGTAATTAAATGCAATTATTAAATTCGAAATTCAGAATTGCCATAAATGGAAAAAAAATTCCAGATTCGAATTTGCCAAAAATGAAAATAAATTTCCAGCACACAAAAATAAAAATATTTATTTTTGGGGGATGTCACATCCTTTCCCCCTTAAGTAAAACACTATCCTTAGTGTTCGGTCCTTTCCTCTAACATGATTGGATGAGATTTCTGCAAATCTCCCTCCAATTCCCAAGTGGTCTCCTCGGGACTAAAGTTCTTCCATTGCACCTTTACCTGAGCAATGACTCTGTTCCGAAGTGTTATTTCTCTCCAGTCCAGAATGTGCAGGGGTTCCACCTACACCAAGTTCCAATCAGTCATACGAGTAGGGTCATGAATATACTTTTTCAACAAGGAAACATGTAATACATTATGAACTCTTATATTAGCTGGAAGTGCAAGTTGATATGCTATGGGTCCATTCCGAGCTAGTATCTCAAAGGGACCACAAAACTTGGGTGCCATCTTGGCACAATTCCCCAACTTTAGCGAGATTTTTCGGGCCTTAACCTTCAAATAAACATGGTCTCCCACTTGAAATTGCAAGTGTGTTCTTTTCGGATCCGCATAACTCTCATGTCTGTCTTGTGCTTCTTTCAAGTTCTGTTGTACTTTCTTTACCATGTTCTCCATTTCTTGGAGCATCTCTGGTCCACCATGAGTCTGTCAGCCAAGTTATCCTAGCTAATTGGAGTTGTACACTTTTTTCCATACAGTATTTCAAAAGGGCTCAACTTAGCCGAAGTTTGGTACCCATTGTTATATGCAAATTCTACCAAGTGTAGGTAGTCTTCCCACTTGTTCAGCTTTGTTCTTACATACATGAGGAGCATATCCTCTATGATTTGATTTGTCCTTTTGGTTTGTCCATCCGTTTTTGGATGATAACTCATACTGAAATTCAAATTAGTATTTATCCATGCAAACAATTCCTTCCAAAAAGAGGATGTGAATTTTGCGTCTCTATCTGAAATCACCATTTTAGGAATACCATGCAGTCTAAAAATTTATTTGATGAATATTTCAGCAATGTTAATAGATTTAAAAGTAGACTTTACAGGAATAAAGTGTGCAGATTTACTGAGTTTATCGATTACAACCATGATTGAATCATTTTGTTTCTGAGTTTTAGGCAAACTTGTTATAAAATCCAGCGATATGGTCTCCCATTTCCATTCTGGTACTAGTAATGGCTATATTAGGCTGACTGGATGCTGGTGTTTGGCCTTAACCTGCTGACAATCTTGGCACCTAGCCAAATACTCTGCTATTTCGCACTTAATATTAGGCCAGTAAAATAGTTTTTTGAGTGTTGTTATTGTTTTATGGTAACCTGGATGGCTAGAATATGGTTTCTTATGTACTTCGTCTAAAATAGTTAATTTTAGCTGTGCTAAATCTAGTATGTAAAGTCTATTTTTAAATCTTAATAGTCCATGTTTGTGGATACTTATATCTAGTTTATCTGAGTTTGTGATACTATTTTGAAATTTTGCCATTATCTTAGTGTAATTTCCATTGTTGATACCTACCATCCTTATTCTTTGTTCCAGATCACTTTCTGCTCTACTGATGTTTATCTCAAATAACCCATGGATTCTATGGCTTAAAGATTCTCCTACTTATTTTAGTTACCCTTGATATGTCTGACCTCGAAGTCGAATTCGCTCAACAAGTCTAGCCACCTTGCTTGTATTGCATCAAGGTCTGGTTTTTTAAACATATATTTCACTCCGCTATTATCCGTCAATAGTAAGAATTTTCTGCCCATTATATAGTGTTGCCACATTTTTAAGGCATGTATTACTACTGCCAATTCTAAGTCACGAGTGACATAATTTTTCTCGTGTTCCTTTAATTTTCGAGATTCATAAAAAATCGCGTTCCCTTCCTGAGTTAGAACACCACCTAGTCCCTCTTTACTTGCATCAACGCATACTGTGAAGTCTTTATCTGGGTCTTCTACCTTTAAAATGGGCGCTGATGTCAATAATTCTTTTAGCTTGTTAAAACTGTCTTGACACTTTTGTGACCAGTTAAACTTGGTCCCTTTCTTTTGTAATGACATGATAGGGTAGGCTATCTTGGAGAACCCTTCTATAAATCTGTGATAATAACCAGTGATTCCCATGAATGAAAGGATATCTACCACATCCTTAGGTACTGGCCATTCCATAATGGCTTTTATCTTTTCTAGGTCTACAAAAATACCTTCTGAGGAAATGACATGTCCTAAATATTGTATTTCTTTTTGTTAAAAATCACATTTGTCGAATTTTGCATATAGTTTGTGTTTCCATAGTGTTTGCAAAACTATTCGTAAGTATTCATCATGTTCCTCCTCCGTTTTAGAATAGACCAGAATATTGTCGATAAATACTACTACGAACTTGTCTAATTATTGGCTGAAAATGCTATTCATCAAGCACATAATGGTGGTTGGTGCATTAGTGAGTTTGAAAGGTATGACTACAAACTCGTAGTGTATGTATATTGCTCGAAAAGTTGTTTTGTTTATGTCCTGGTCCTTTATCCTAACTTGATGATAACCGGATCGTAAATCTAATTTTGAGAAGATCTTGGCCCCACCAACTTGATCGAACAGATCATTTATCCTCGGTAAGGGGCATTTGTTCTTAATGGTCACTTTTTTTAGTTGTCTATAATCGATACATAGTCTTAGAGTACTGTCTTTCTTTTTCTCGAAGAGGACTGGTGCTCCCCATGGCGAGACACTTGGTCTGATATACTCTTTGTCCAACAATTCTTGTAATTGTATTTTTAATTCTATCAGTTCTGGTAGACTCATTTGGTAGGATGCTTTTGAGATGGAGGGTCATCTAGGTAGTAAGTCTATGGAGAAATCTATTTCTCTCCTAAAAGGTAATTCTAGTATCTCATCAACAAACATGTTTCTAAATTCACGTAGGACAACAAAGTCTTCGAACTTGGGATTATCTCCTTTTACTAATAAATTCGTCACTTGGATGGCGTAGACTTGACATCCCTTTCTAATACATTTCTTGAATTGCATCGCTGAAACTTGTCTGATTGACACAGGTTTTGGTATGCCTTGGGTTGTTCTAGCAGTGCCAAAATTATCTTTGTAGCTAAGTATCTTTGTATAAAAATCTAGTACTGCTTTGTGTCGTTCCAACCAATCCATCCCAATAATCATATCATAAGACCCTAGTGGTAGGATGTTCAGATTGGTATTTATATTTTGACCATCTAAGCTGAACTCAAGATCAAAAATAAAGTTAACTACTTTTCTTTTAGCACCTGTTGCTAGTTGTACAAGCCAGGATTTTTCATGATTTTGTTTCTTAAGTTTATTCAAGTCTATTACATTGGGACTAATTTAACTTAATGTAGCTCCAGGGTCAATTAAAATAGAAATTCGAGTGTCATGGATTTTACCTTCGACTTCTACCACTGAGGACTGGTGGTCAGCTTGTCGACCATCTATGGCTGCATTTATCCGATGCAGACTTATGCCCATGTCATCCACTGTCGAGGCTTCCTACAAATTATGAATAACAGTTATGTTTGTTGTAATTAAACGTGGACAGTTCCTCCTTAGATGAGGCTCTCCACACTCCCAACACTTTAAAGGCTTGTGGGAGTTGTCCCCAAACTTCTTCATTTCCAGGTTTACCAGTTTACTGCTACCTTGCATATTCAGATGATTGGAGTGAAAATCCTTACTTGGGAAACTTTTTACTGCATTCCGATAAGGAACTGGCCGGTATCCCTTCTCATTGGTTTATTCCATCTTGATTCTTATCCATGAAGGTCTTGGGAAACTCTACCCACTGTTTATACTGGTCATAGCACATTCATGCTTTCCTGAATACCTGACTCAAGGATTTGGGGTTGTCAAACTCAACTCTGTCCCTGTAGGACTGTGGTAAACAACTTAAGAATCGATGGATTTTTACCTTATCCTCCTGTATGTATGGTACCAACCTTATTAGTTCCAAAAATTTATTTATAAGGTCCTCCATCATCATTTGTCTGAGTCGTAATTCATAAAATTCTTTTGTCTTCCTTTCATAATAGCTTTCAGAAAGTTATTGTTTCTTAAAATACTTCTTGAAGTTGGACCA
>SNQJ01S0057269.1:25284-49655 GCA_010110895.2 Picea sitchensis
ATACATGGAACTGTTGAAATTAAAATGATTAAAATATACAGAGATTATACACTATCATTATATAGAATTGTAGAACCATTACAACCATGAGAATTCACCCTTTCCACTGTAATAAAAATATATGCTGACAACCGACAATAATAGACAATGAGATTCAACAAGGAATTAGGGTGCCTGGAAAAACCTTGTCATCTTCCCTTTGGCCATGATGTTATCCCACATAAAATTTCTATGATTAAAACACTTGGCCCATTCAAGAAGATAATTCTTCGGTTACATATCATATGGAGGCGGGGAAAACTATGAAGTGACATAACCGAGTTTCAATTGATTCTGCCTCTAATATAGTACTCTAATCTCCTACTTAAAATCCTTTACAGAACAGATAACAAGTCTTCCCAATACATTAGAGTCTGGGAGGATACCGACAGATCCTACATATCTTTACTAGACGGTGTAACCACGTAGGATAAAGAACGAATATCCATTGTAGAAGAATACTTACCCTGCAAAGGTTCCAACCAGTATTTCTCTGGATTCTCCTTTCATCGATGCGAGTCCGAGCTTCACGATGGTTGGTCACTACATCAGGTTGAAGAGTAACAAAGGTCATTTGAGAGTGTTTTGAGTAAACAGAGGGATATGAATTGACAAAAAAAACAATGGAAAAACCCCTAATGAGACGAGTAATGGTGATGAGTAAAGATCCATGTCGAGGCCTTGTGATCGATGCAAGGTGGCAAGAGTGTAGTGGGAATGAAGGCCGAGGACTAGCCCAAGGAGTACACTAGAGGTTTCTTTGTTTAATGTTGTAGGTAAGGTCATTAAATCTTGATAGTATTCCCCCTTCCACCTTACTTATCTCTTAGTTATGGAAAAGATCAAGTGCATATTGGTTAGGTTTAGAATGCGCACCCTTTTTCATATTGGTTATGTTTTAACTCTTATTTGTATCCTATTAAACACTTGGATTTTGTTAGTTAACATGTGTTCCATAGAACAATAACCATGACCCTTTGCACTAGTCACATTTTCCCAAGTTGTAGTACTTGTATAAACAATCACCACGATAGTAACAAATGATGAGGAGTGTTAAGGATAATGTATATTAAGCTATGGTATTTGCGCAAATAGGTAAAAAGTCTTATAGTTTACATACAAAAACACCATCTACTCTAGAATGAGGACTAAAGGAACATAAGACTTAAGTAATAGTTTCACTCTCTCTCTTACGGAGGGTAGAGTTAACATGTCATACTAGATATGTCAACCTATACAAGAACAGGAAAGACCATGTTATGGATTCCAAGGGGTAGTGAAACCTTTCTATCACGAAGTTATGATTTTAATAAGGTTTCCTCTTTTAAAATCTATGATAAATTATAGTTACCTTATAAAAAGGTTTTTTTTTATCGTAAAATATGGGAAACATTACATATGGTATCAAATCAAAGGTTACAACACTTGGACCTTGAACAAGGCCAAAATATTTACTTAGCACATATTTTTGTCTATATAAAACTAACAAACCATTACTGTTACAAACAAAAAACTCTTTTATGTTCTCTGTTAATCATGGAAGCCCAGGATGAAGCAGAAATGAGACTGGAGGATAATCTTATACAAAGACCCCCTGAATATTAGAGACAAAACAGTGACATAAGCTCAACTACCGAAGTTCTAGAAACGATGAGGAATCTCATTTTTGAGTTGTAGGTTTTCAAAGCAGACAATGAGAAAGTGAAGAAGGCACAACAGGAACAACAAGAAGTAAATGAAGTCTTCCTACGTATTATAGTGACAAAGAAAACCCCAAAGGATGATAACAGGGAAGTAGAGGTTAGTAAAAGGGCCTCCAAGAATTCTGGTCCTGAAGAAGAAAAATGAGACAACTCATCTCAAGGTACACCTTTAGCTGAAGATAGAACAAAGACAAACAAAATAAGGAAACACACATATCACCTTGAGGGAGAATTTAAGAAAATAAAACCATACACCTTTGATGGGGAATATAGAATAGGGGAAGAAGTTGAAGCATGGTTATTAGACATCAAGAAGTATTTCCATATATACAACTATTCCAACAATATGAAAGTAAGAATGGCCATCTATAATCTGAAAGGGAAAGCCAACATTTGGTGGCAAGACCTGAAGTTGGCCAAGGGTCTAAAGGAAAAACAAATGGAATGGTTGGAATTTAAGAAATAGTACCTATTTGAAAGTTACTATGAAAGAAAAACCAATGAATTTTATGAATTGTGACTCATTCAAATGGCTATGGAAGATCTGATAAACAAATTCCTGGAATTGATAAGGTTTGTGCATTATATCCAGGAGGACAATGTGAAAATCCAGTGGTTCCTATGTATTTTACCACAGTCCTGTAAGGACAGAATCAAATTTGATAATCCCAAGTCCTTGAGTTAAGTATTCAGGAAAGCCTGAATGTCTTACGACTAATACAAAAAACAGTCAGAATTTCCAAAGGCTTGGAAAGACAAGAAACAAGACAGAATGAACCAACGAAAGAAGGGATATCAGCTAGCTCCTTATCGAAACGTAGCCAAAAGTTTTCCAAGGAAATATTTTTACTCCAACAATCAAAACATCCAAGGGGGTGGTAAACCAGTAAACCTAGGAACAAAGAAGTTCAGGGACAACCCCCATGAACCGTTAAAATGTTGGGAATCTGGCGAACCTCACTTAAGGAGGAATTCTACTGGTTTGAATTCAACAGCCAGAACTACAGTTCACAACCTACCGAAAGCCTCTACGGTTGGAGATGTGGGAAGAAGCTTGCATCAGATAAATGCAGTCGTGGATTAATGACAAGATGACCACTAGTCCCCTGTGGTGGAAATTGAAGATACAATCAATAACACTTGTATTTCTGTTTTAATTGATCCTAGAGATACATTTAGTTATATCACTCCTAGTATAGTGGAGTCAAATAAACTTAAGAAAACAAGACATACAAAGTCTTTGCTGGTACAACTAGCAATAGGAACGAAAAGAAAAGTTATTGACTTTATTTCTGATTATGAGTTTAGTTTAGGTGGTCAAAACATAAAGACAAATATAAACATTCTACCGTTAGGGTCTTATGATGTAATTATCGGAATGGATTGGCTAGAAAGGCATAAAACAATGTTAGATTGTTATGAAAAAATACTCAATTATAAAGATGAAAATGACACCGTTAGGAAAATTCAAGATATACAAAAACCAATCTCAGTTAGACAGATTTTAGCAATTCAATTCAAGAAATGCATGAGAAAGGGTTGTCAAGTTTATGTCATCCAAGTAAAAAACCTGCTAGAAAAAGAAAATAAACCCAACTTGGAGGATTTGGTCATGTTGCATGATTTTAGAGATCTGTTTTTTGATGAGATACCTGAATTACCCCCAAGGAGGGAGATAGAATTTTCTATCGACCTACTACGTGGTTCATCCCCTATCTCTAAAGCACCTTACAGAATGAGTTTGTCAGAATTAACAGAACTAAAAATTCAACTGTAGGAATTATTCGACCAAGAATATATTAGACCGAGTGTTTCACCCTGGGGAGCACTGGTCCTCTTTGTGAAAAATAAGGATGAAACTCTGATATTATGCATTGATTACAAATAGTTAAACGAAATAACAATTATGAACAAGTACCCCTTACCTGGGATAAATGACTTGTTCAATCAAGTAGGTGGGGAAAAGATTTTCTCAAAATTGGATATACAATCTGGTTATCACTAGGTTAGGATAAAAGATGAGGACATAAGTAAAACAACATTCTGAATGAGATACAGACATTATGAATTTGTTGTTATACCTTTTGGACTCACTAATGCGCCAGCCACATTTATGTGTTTAATGAACAATATTTTCAGTCAGTACTTGGAAAAGGTTGTGTTTTTATTTATTGACGATATTCTAGTATATTCTAAAACAGAAGAAGAACACAAAGAGCACTTAGGGATAGTTCTGCAAACTTTAAGGAAGCACAAACAGTATTCTAAATTCCATAAGTGTGATTTTTATCAGAAGAAAATACAGTACCTAGGACCTGTAATATCTGTAGAAGTCATTGCATTCGATCCTAAGAAAATAAGAGCCATCCTGGAATGGTCGATTCCTAAAGATATAGAAGACATTCGGTCATTCGTGGGAATCATTGGTTATTACTGCAGATTTATAGAGGGATTTTCCAAAATTGCTTACCCTATAACATCATTACAGAATAAGGGAACCAAGTTTAACTCGTCACAAAAATATCAAGATAGTTTCAATAAGTTAAAGGAATTGTTAACGATCGCACTGATTTTAAAGGTAGTATATCCAAACAAATACTTCATCGTTTGTGTAGATGTGAGTAAAAAAGGACTAGGTGGTGTCCGAACACAAGAAGGACACATTATTTGTTATGAGTCCCAAAAAATAAAGGAACACAAACAAAACTATGTCACCTATGACTTAGAGTCAGTGGTATTAATACACGCCCTAAATATGTGGTGAAACTACACAATGGGCAGAAATTTTTTGTTATTGACAAAAAATAGCAGTTGAAAATTTGTTTTTAGTCAACTAGACCTTAATGCAAGAAAAGCAAGATGCCTAGCCTTCTTGAGATAATTTGACTTTGAGGTAAGACATATCAAGGGTAAAGAAAACAAAGTGGTTGATGCTTTAAGAAGAATATTTCATGGGTTATTTGAAATAAACATTAGTAGGGAAGAAAGCTATCTTGAATAGAGGATAAAGGCTATAGGTAATAACGACGAAAATTACACTAAAATAGTGGCAGAATTACAGAACACTACAAAAAATTCAGACAAAACAGATCTGAGTTTGGAAATAAATGGTCTACTACGATTTAAAAGAAGAATATACATACCATATTCAATAGAGTTAAAGTTAATATTTTTGGATGAAGTACACAAGAAATCATATTTTGGTCATCCAGGATACCAGAAAACGATAACAACACTAAGAAATTTATTCTATTGGCCTAATATGAAGGGTGAAATAGCAGGATACTTAGCTAAGTGTCAATATTGTCAGTAGGTAAAAATTGAACACCAACATCTAGCCAGCTTGGTGCAACCCTTACTAGTGCCAGAATGGAAATGGGAGACTATATCGCTGGACTTTATTACAAGTTTGCCTAGAACTTAGAAACATAACGATTCAATTATGGTGGTAATCGATAGACTTAGTAATTCTAAACACTTATTCCTATAAATTCTACTTTTAAAGTCATTAACATCACTGAAATATTCATGAAAGAAATTTTTAGACCGCATGGTATTCATAAAATGGTGATTTCAGATAGAGACGTAAAATTTACATCTTCTTTTTGGAAAGAATTGTTTGCAGGGTTAAATGCTAACTTGAATTTCACCACGATTTATCATCCACAAATGGATGGGTAGACTGAAGAAACAAACCAAATCGTAGAATATATTCTCTGCCTGTACATAAGAACAAAACCAGGGAAGTGAGAAGACTACCTGCACTTGGTAGAATTTTCATACAACAATGGGTACCAAACTTCAGCTAAGATGAGCCCTTTTGAAGTATTGTGCACCAGAAAATGTATGACTCCGATTAGTTGGGATAACCCAGTTGACAGACTCATGGTAGGACTAGAGATGATCTAGGAAATGGAGAGCATGGTAATAAAAGTACAACAAAACTTAAAAGGGGCGCATGACAGGCATAAAAGTTATGGACCAGAGAAGGAGACACCTAGAATTTCAAGTGGGAGATCATGTCTATTTAATAGTCAAATCCCGAAAAATTTCACTAAATATAGGGAACTATGCCAAGTTGGAAATCGGGTTTTGTGGCCCTTTCTTGATCTTATCTCTAATTGGACCCATAACATACTAGCCTGCACTTCCTACCAATCTAAAAATTCATAATGTATTTCATGTTTCCTTGTTAAAGAATTTTGTTCATGATCCTACTCATATGATCGATTGGAACTTGGTGCAGGTGGAATCAGAAGGCGAGTTTCAAGCGGAACCTCTACACATTCTAGACAGTAGAGAAATAACACTTTGGAACAGAGTTGTCGCCTAGGTAAAGGTGCAATGGAAGCACTTTAGCCCTGAGGAGGCCACTTGGGAGTTGGAGGGAGATTTGCAAAAATCTCATCCAACATTGTTCCAAGAAAGGAACGAACACTGAGGACAATGTTTTATTGAAGGGGGAAAGGATGTAACATCCCCAAAAACAAATTATTTTTAAAGTCTGAAATTTCTTAGGAATTTATTTCCGTTTTTGGTAAATTCGAAATTTGAATTTTTTTTCCATTTATGGAAATTCCAAATTTCAAATTTAGTTAATTGTAATTAATGATTATGACTATTGGTTAGAGATTTGATTTGAGCCAACTCACTACTTGACTATGACACTTGTATCAAAAAAATATTTTATATCTATTGTTGATGGACAAATGGAACAAATAGGTTAAAATCAGCTGACCATGACTCCATGAGTGGGGAACATGTTGGAACTACCTCGGGGCTGATAATTACAAGTGGAAAATCAGGAATTTGGCCATTTGCAACCCCTAGAAATCAGGGATTTGGAAAGATGTGAAAATTCTCAAGGGGAAAAATACCTAGGCATCTTTTGCTTTTGGATATATAGCATATGGGAGGAGGCAGGACACTGTCTAGTAGGTCGGGGAAAGAATTTATCTCTTTTTGTTATGAACACTACTCGTTGAGTCTGAGGCAAGGAGAGACTGCTGAAACTGAAGGAATATTCCTGAGGAGGAGTTCTGAGTTTTCCCTCATGGATTCATGGTTAGGCTAGGGGGTGAACAGGAAAAGTGATTTGGCTTCCATGTTTTAAGGTTGGGAGGAACATGCCTACTCCATTTGTTGTTCGACAATTTGTTCAGATAAGTCTATCTTATCCTTCTCTATTTAAATGTCATTTTGAATTATTGGCTGGTAGGATTTCATATGTTTAAATATGAATGAGGTACTCTATTGATTAAATCTTGAAGGAATGTAATGAAAGTAGGATAAACTCTAACAGTTTAATTGCAGTTTTTGAGTAAACCCTACTAATTAATTAGAATGGAATGAAAATCGAATGGTGGAAATCTACCAAGAAAATGTAACTGTATTAATAGATTTCTAATTCATTATTTTTATGTTAGAAATTACTACATGATCGGTGCATCAAATACATATGATTGTTCTGTTTTACAAATGAATATCCATTTATTAATACTATTCTCAAAGTAAACCTAATAATTACGAACGTTTCATACCTATACTACATATATACAACTATGTGGGTTATCTCTTGAGTTTGGACGATTTATCCTATCACATTTAAACTATTGTGCTAATGATTGTACATAATAGGAGACAACTATGTATGTAAATACATATATAAAGATATATGTATAAAGATAACCATACGACTTACAAGAATCACTTCAAAAGCCTAAAGTATGTATATCAATAGGTGCTAATAATATAATGAAATACAAATGAATCTAATTGGCCACATATTATGTCCTAGAATAATAAATAAAATGAACTAAATCTTTCGATGAAAACGGAATTATGGAACGAAATGTTTGAGGAGCGAAAGCCACCAAATTCATAAGACAGAGATTATGGATCCCTTTAAAGTACATACAGATATTCTGATAAGTTTGAAATTTCATAATTGTGCTATCAATTAATAAATTGTTCCAGCCTCTGTATAAGCCAGATGTCAGTGAAATAAAAGAAAACAAGTAGCTCTATTGGACACCAGAAGTTTCTGAAAAATAAAATAATACAGGAACAAATTAAATGTATTGAAGGATATGTTGTCTTGACTCACCTAAATTATAGGTATACACATATTCGTTGATATCTGAGATTCACTATCCATTTCAGAATTCTAAATATATCATATTCAATATACTGAAACAAGGAGTTGACCGATTGATCTTCCCCCACTTATACTTGACTATATAACCTATGAACGATGGCGAAATCCCTATTCATTACACCTTAATAATTTATTTTACACAGTGGCAAGGGTTCGAACCTCAGGGATTTTCTTTAAATCTGAATACATAGTTAAATCAACTACCATAGAAAATATGTCACTTCTAGCCACGATAACTGTATACTAATCTATTCACACAATAGAACCTAGAAAGTATTGTTTAAGAGATACTTTTTGAACCCGACTACCTTCTTTATAGGGTGGGACTCCGAGTCGGGAGACCTCAAGCATCAAGAGTCCTATGAGAAAACAAGGACAATAATGAGAAAAAAATGATTTAATAGAATTCTGAATAATGAATTAGATTAAAATCCAAGACAATTTCTATGCTAGAGAAATACCATATCTATGATTCTCAGCATCACTTAAATTGCGGTCTGGATCTGTCGTTCCATCCATGTGGTTGAGGAACACATCCACAGACTGTAAGGGAGAAGTGGGTCAAGGTCGATCTGATGGGTTCCCTCGCAAAAACTAGGGGTCCCATCATTAGATCGCTATAAACAAATCTTTAACCGTGATTACGAGAAATAAATACAAGGAACTGTTGAAATTGAAATGATTAAAATATACAAAGATTATACACTATCACTGCAGAACCATTAAATACATGAGACTTCACCCTTGCCACTGTAATAAAAATATATGCTAATGACCGACGATAATAGACAACGAGATTCAATAGGGAATTGGAGTGCCTAGAGAAAACCTACCATCTTCCCTTTTATAAATATGAGGAAAAAATCTTTTTAAGTTTCCTAATGTCCATGTGTATCTGGATGAGCATAGAGTAAAATATCTCAGGGAATTATTTTAAAGACTCTGAAGATTAATAATGCATAGTGAAACCATCAATGTATTGAGACGCGTTGAGCCACAGTTAGGAAAACCCTATATAGATATCTATTCTATGCAAATAATAAAGGAAAACCTACATCACCATACAACAAGGAATTGCGGTTGATAAACCCAAAATGCCAAGACTCCTTATGGTGAGGACGGGAGGTGAATTATAAAGCTTCAAAAAATGATATGAGACCTATTCCTACAGAAAATATGGTAGGATGTCGACCCTTAGAAAAATGATTATTACACATTGGAGAATCGAATCCACCCTCGACGAAGAACCCTCGTAAAATTAATTATAACAGAGATTTGCAAATTTTGGCCATGGAATTATCGCATAGAAAATTTCAAAGATTAAAACACTTAGCCTGTTCAAGAAGATAATTCTTTGGTTACATATCAGATGGAGGCGGGGAAAACAATGAAGTGACAGAACCCAGTTTCAATCGACTCTGCCTCTAATACAATAGTCTAATATCCTACTTAAAATCCTTTATAGAATTGATAACAAGTCTTTCCAATACTTTAGAGTCTGGGAGGATACTGACATATCCTACATATCTTTATGAGATGGTGTAACTACGTAGGATAAAGAACGAATAACCATTGTAGAAGAATTCTTACCTTGCAAAGGTTCCAACCAGTATTTCTCTGGATGCTCTTTTCATCGATGTCCGTCCAAGATTCACAATCGCTAGTCACTACATCAGCCCAAAGAGTAACATAGTTCATTTGACAGTGTTTTGCGTAAACATGGGGATAGGAATTGACTAAAACAAACAATGGGAAAACCCCTAATGAACCGAGTAATGGTGACGAGTAAAAATCCGTGTTGATGCCACATGATCATTGCAAGGTGGTGAGAGTGTAGTGGGAAAGAAGTCTGAGTACTAGCCCAAGAAGTATGCCACAGGTTTTTGTGTTTAATGTTGCAGGTATGGTCATTAAATTTTGACAGTGCGCCCCCTGCCACCTTACTTATCTCTTAGTTATGGAGAAGAACAAGTGCAGAACCGTTAGGTTTAGAATGCACACCCTTTTTCATCATGGTTATGTTTTAACTCTTACCCGTAGCCTGGTAAACGCTTGGATTATGTTAGTTAACATGTGTTCGTTCGAACAGTAACCATGACCCTTTGCGCTAGTAACATTTTCCCAAGTTTTAATACTTGTATAAACAATCACCATGATATTAACAAACGATCAGGAGTGTTAAGGGTAATGTATATTACGCTATGGGATTTGCTCAAATAGGAAAAATGTCCTATAGTTTACAAAATAAAACACCATGTACTCTATAATGAGGACCAAAGGAAAATAATCCTTAAGTAGTAGTTTCACCCTCTCTCTTATGGAGGGTAGAGTTTTCATACTAGATATGTGCACTTAGACAAGAAGTGGCAAGAAAAGGTTATGGATTCCAAGGGGTACTGAAACCTTTTTGTCACAAAGTGAGGAGTGTTAGAAGGTTTCCTCTTTTAAAATCAATGATAAATTATAGTGACTTTATAAAAAGGTTTTTTTTTTTTTTTGGGTAAAATATGGGAAACATTACATATCAATATCCAACTCTTGTTCTCCTATCTCCCAATCCTGAGAACTTCCACCAAGAACTGAATTCAGTGCCTCTCCCAGGTACTCCAACTAAAAGGGAGAAAGCAATTGCCCAAAATCAATTCTAATATATGAAAAACTAGTATGGCTATGCCACTCTCAGAGATCTAGGGAATCCATCAAAGAATTCATTCCTTCTCTCTCTCCCAGGAGCCTAAGAGAGGCTTCGTATTTTCAGAGTAGATATTTGTGAGGAAGGGAGCTTTAACTTTTCCATCCATGGCTTCCACAACATCTTTCATGTTGCAACTCCCACAGATTTTCGTTTCCAAGATCTGGAGGTAAGTGAAACAATAAAGAAAAAAGTTACCCCTTTTTTTAGCACAACGATATTGATATGAATCGAATTTCTGTACACGAAGAATTCATTGAAGATTCGGTGAGAGGAACTCTGAATGTTCTCAAGTCCTGTGCAATGACCCAAAGTGTAAGGCGTGTGGTTTACACTTCATCTACAAGTGTTTCTTATTTTCCAGAGAAACCAGTGGAAATCATCGATGAATCAGGCTGGAGCTCAGTAGATTTCATCAGAAAAAATAAACCCCAGGGTTGGGTAAGTTTACTACAGGAGTTTATGATTTAAATTAGACACTGCAAAAAAAATTACCCCTTTCATTGATTGCATGCATGCAGATGTATTATGTGTCAAAAACCGTGGCAGGCCAAGCTGCCATGCAGTTTGCTAAAGAAAGAAAAACGGAAGTGGTGATTATTGTGCCAGTGATAGTAGTTTGTCCTTGGCTAACAATGGGACTTCCCTCTACCATGGATGTAACCATGTCCCCCATCACAGGTTTAACAAATTTTACATCATTTCTATGTTATTGATAAGCCACAACAATTAACTTTTTTCCACCGTGATGTTTTATTTAATAGAAAACACAACTATGTGGTTTTATTTTTCTAATGGAATGATTTTTATGTGAGAAGTTTGAAGTATCTAATGCAATGTTTTTTTTTTTAATATTTAAGTCTTTGTATATTTTAAATTCAAATAAAATCATATTAATGACCTAGAATCATGGTTGATTTTTTATCTTTAATTGTCTCTATATTTTTAATTCAAATAAAATCATATCAATGACCCAAAACCATGGTTGATTTGCAGTAGAAGGGGGTGGAGGTGGATGCGGAAGCGAAATCAGGGGTATAAATGGATCCAATATGAGATTTACGTGTGGAAACAAAAACATTTCAACAACCACACTAAATTTAGTAGGAATTCGTGATCTTTGTGTACTAGATTGAGTACAAAAGCTATCTTTTTTTTTAATTGGTAATAGTTACTATCTTCATGTATAGGTTGATCTAGATGATATTTGAGCTTAAAAATGTCACTGTCTAAATAAAAAAGAATTAAATAATTTTATGGTGTTCTTGATCTTTGTGTGTTATATTGAGTACAAAAGCCAATTTTTTTTTTAAATTGATAATAGTTACTATCTTCATGTATAGGTTGATCTAGATGACATTTGAGCTTAAAAATGTCACTGTCTAAATAAAAAAGAATTAAAGAATTGTATGGTGTTCTTTTCTTGTCTCATACGCAAGGAATTAAGACAACACGCCATGGACATTCTCTATTGTATGTTATGATGTTGCTCCCTTGGGTAGAATCTTTATATAAAACCTCTATTATTGTCTCTCTGTTATGATAATGCGTTCTTGCATCGTAGAGATCTTTGAAGAAAACTTATGTCGTTGTTGATCTCTCGTTGGATTCTTGCTAGAGATATTAAAATGCCACATTTTGTCAATAAATAACAGAGGAAGAATCTACTATGTGCCTTTCTTTTGTCAAATCAAGACTGCGCGATAAAACGATCAACAAACATTGTCTTTCAGATCTACGTGCATCATTGCACTGTTACCCTAAGACTTTCTTGTTCCAGAATTTTATTTCAAATAAAGAATTCTTGCGTGCATGCACACAGACATATATATATATTTTGATTCTCCAAACTATATATTCTTATGACATAATCACTATACATTTCTTATTGATACTTGGGGTGGGGTCCTGGAAATAACGTCATGCTTCAAACTCTATGACTCTGGTCCTGGAAATAACGTCATGCTTCAAACTCTATGACTCTTTGAGTCTCTCACATGTTTCTTCATTTCATACATATCTGTTTTGTTGTGTGTGATTTCATCCTCTGTTAGCAGGCAATCCTTGGTCAGTCATCGCCCTACATAAATGAGTAAATTATATTTTCTCGATGGGTTTTTCATCTCTGATTGTTCAATTCAAGGCTCTATGGTTCCTCTGATGTGCCTCTTATAAAAAAATTTCAGGGTTGGGTTATTTAATATGTCCACTAAAATTGTAGTTGTATTGCATATGATCTTACAATGTATTTTTCATTCATTATTAAGAGCTCCCTCCGAGGCTCTCGGACAACACAGGGGTTCTAAGAGTCCAAGTTTTGAATCTCCAATTCTAGGAGTCCAGGTTTTGAATCTCAATGTATCTTTGTTTTGACTTTTTTCCATTTAGTTTACCCCATGAATTTAGCCTATCTAACAAGTAAATTAGATTTGCTTGATGGGTTATGAAATTTAAGAATATGATTTTACATGTTACATAATTCTCTATATTTAGACAAAGTCGGTAAACTGTGTCAAAAAAAGATACATCTATTATTTTATTATACTGGCATAACAACAAGTATACGTAGCCTGCAACGTTGTTACATACATAATCATATATAACTCAAATAACATAAATACCAGGTTTTATACACTTTTCTTGTATCATATTATATTTATATAGTACATGGTTTTTAAAGTATTAATTTCTATAAATTGTTAATTTTATAGTATATTTATATATTTTTTTACCTTAATGAATAATATTTTGTAGTTTCTTTGATCCCTTCCATCTCTTTGCTATTTTTTGGCTTCTTCTAAAGGTTGAGCATTTGGACATCCTGAAATGAAGTGAGTCACTCTTTACTTTGATTCAATTTAATTTTAATGGAAAGAGATTTTAAATATATTTTATTTATTTTTATTTTAAGTTTCAAGTAAAAGTTGGATATGAGAGATAAAGTCAATCCATAATAATAATTGTTACAACTTTTTTCTCTTCTTTTTTCAATATGAGCATCTCCACCACCTATTCCAAAATCTCACCCCAACAAGGGGAGGCCTCCCAAAATCATCCTAGAGATCCTTTACATTATATAGAATCAGAGAAGAGAGATGCCAAAATCCAAATAGAAAGTTAGAAACATTAGAAAAAATGAGTGAAGAAAGAGACGTGAAACCTAAAATGGAGCTAGAGGCAATGATTGATAAAAAATTAAAGATACCATTCAAACTCAAATAGAGTGATAGATTCTTAGGTTCAAGAGTGAATTGTAGATAATGAATGATAGAATTCAAGAATGGAAAAACATAAACAATCAACCTAAGAATGAGGGGTTGAAGAAAAATCACAACTTGAGAGATAGGGATTAAAGAGCTAGAAGAAAACTAACCAACAATTTGACCCTAAGAATATGGAAAACAAATTGGATATGAAACCCATCAAAGAGGAAATGAACAAGCTAATCAAATCAATCTCATGAGTGTAACAAAGAGCCTTGAACCTCATAATTTTGGTATAGGCCAAAAACAAGAGGAGGATACACTAGCAATAGTAAAGGAAGAATTAAAAATAAATCACAAGTTGATACAACTTACCTCATGTAAGCAAAGAGGCTAGGAAAAAATAATTGATCACAAAGATAGGTTGACCATGTCAAAGTAAGTTGTAATGACCATAAATATAGCATACCTCTAAGAATATCCAACCTTAAAAGGGTCTAGAATATTTATAAATGAAGACCTCATTCCAAGACCAAGTCAATTAAGTAAGGAATTTCAAAAGGTAAAAAGAAGCCAGAAAGAAGGAAATAAGCAAATAATTAGAAATCTAAAGCTATTGTTAGAGATAGAGACCAAAAGTGATAATAATAAATAGGAATTCGATACACTTGGGATCCTCTTTTTGAATTGTCATGGTTTTCCATGACGTGGAAAGGTCCCATGATAAGTTGGACCCCGAGTGGTATTGATATTATTTGTCTAGTCGAAACTCTGGGAGCATAAGGAGTCTAAGGTCCCCAGCATGGAAGTATTTGTATTGTGGTCGACATGGAACAAAAAAAAAAAAAAAAAAAAAAAAAAAAAAAAAAAAAAAAAAAAAAAAAAAAAAAAATTTCTCCTCACATTCAACTTCATAAGATCAATCTCTTAATCAATACATTTGATAGAAATTTCAGACACCAATTCTAAGAAGATGTATATAGAAAATTTTTATTTTTCACCTATTAATCCTCTTCTTTTATAAGAAAATAATCTAGAAAAAAATGTCTCTATAATAATTTAGAACAAGATATTATAATTTGAAAAATGAACATAATATCCTCCTGCTAGGAGACTTTGTGTTAGGACTAGAACTAAACAAGATACTCTTTTAAGTGATGACCCAACCATAATCCTTTATGGCTAGACAGAATCGCTTTATCTAATAGCTACAAAAGAAGCTCTAAAGACCTACTTGAGAATTTATTTGGTACCTAGGATGGTCAAGATGTACATCTCTCAAGACCTAATAATTTGCAATGGAGTAATGAAGTGGCCAAAAATCCAACCATGACTCAGATTCAAGGGGTTAGGTAGTAGTGTTGTAGATTATGTGATATCCGACATCCCGCTTCCATCCAAATAACAACTTTGACCTTTTAAATGACCAAGGAGCCTCACTGACCATAAGCCTTTAAACCAATCCTAAAATTTTCCATGCATCTGAGCACCATTGAAGAGAATTCTGATAATCAAAGGAATTTGTGCTTTGACAAAAAAGTTACTTTTCTAAAGGATTTAAATAGGTAAATTAAAATTCTAACTTATAAGGGACAAATATTGAAGAACTCTATCATAATTCTTACAAATTACAACTACCTTTTCCACTTCCATTAACAAGTTCTCAACGTAGAATATGACACAATAACAATAAGGTGTGTCCCATAAAAAGAATAATAGAACAACCAACCTTTGATAAAGGATAAAGAATATAAAATTTCTAGGAAATCCATTAGGGATGCTTCTAATGAGAGTCCTTAAAAATCAATAAGATCAATACGCATTAAATACCTAATTAAAAGAAAAATGACACTATATCAATAAAAATCTAAGGGCAACTTTCACAACTATACAATCTGGATCCTAAGAAGTTCGAGCCAAATTTTAAAACAAAATACTAAAGAAAATAATAGGATTCCCTAATGACTGGAATTCCTACCGTAAAAGCCTTTATGGGTTCGCTAATGCCATGGAAACCATTCCCATTGTCCCTACAAAGGAAGAAGTTTTTTTTAGATGACATAGAGTTCTGGTTTAAGCTACCTCAAAAGGAAAAAGCTAAGGATATTGAAGGATACCAAGATGAAAATTTTAAAATCTGAGGGCCCAACTCATCCCTCACATACATAAGCTCTTCAATTTAGCAAATAAGCACAAATTCCCTAAACCTTGGATGCAAAGCCTCATCGTTCTATTTTTAAAAATGGGAAAAAAAATTCCCACTATTGGACCATTATGATTAGCCTGATTTTAGCCAAGCTTTATGGAAATATTTGAAAAAGAAGATTAGCATTTCACAGAAAGTCACGACAAAAGAGCTAAAATAAGTTAGGCCGTAGTTTAGGAGATATCATTCAACTGGGACCATCTTATACCTTTGTGATCAATAAGAGGAGTTCATACTAAACCAATCTTTTGTTGTTTGTTGACTCTTTAGGAAAGCCATATTTGGTTCCTAGGAAAACCTTGGAATAGGTTGGAAGAGACAAGCAATTCCCCTCGAGTTGAGGGATGTTGCAATATGACGTTTGATAATGCTATTGCTAAGTTTAAAAACACTCAAGGTCGGTCAAAAGAGATTAACTACATGAATATTAGAGTCAAACAAGGTTGTCCCTTGGTCCCCCCACCCTTTACATATACACATCGATAAATTAGAAGAATGTCGGAAAAAGAAGGCTGTGTCAACCCCAATTTAACGTGGGTATAGTCATCAATCTTCTTTATGAGGATGATATGTCTTATGGAAAGGATTTCCGTGATCTTGAAAACTAACCAAGAATCCTCAAGGATTTTCAACCCACATGGGTATGATTGTTAATGCTAATAAGACTATCATGATTATTAAATCCAATAATAACCCTTTATGATACCTTCGTATATGACAACAACTTGAGGAAGTGGACTTCATACAAATATCTTGGAATTGATATTCACCACAAGCTTAGCTGGAATTATAGCATTGAGAAATGATTATTGGGGATGGAAAACTGCTATGGGCTTGAAAACAATTGTAACTTAGTTGAACTTGAGTTGGGATAAGAATAAACTCTCTTTGAGACTCTTGTTACACCCGCTATTCTTTATGGATGTGAAGTCCGGGCTTGTAGTATCTCACAGGAACTCGAGAAAGATAGAGAAAATAAAAATAACTTTATAACCTATAATCTCAAAATTAAAGGAAATAATTTAAAGGAAATACGCCCTATCCCATCCTCCTCGTAGAAACAAGCCTCTCCCCCATTGAGAGCATGGCTATGACTAGATACCTAATGTATAAGAACAAGTTAAACAACATGGAAGACAAGACGCTACCTAAAATTGCTTCCAAATCATGTCATAACCACCATCGACTCAAGCGGGGATGGCATAAAGATGCTCGGTCTTGGCTAAACTATTGGGGAATCCTGGAAGAAACCATTTTGTGGAATAAAGATACTATTAAAAAAACATCAAATCAAAATTTAAGGAAAAAATGTGGTGTGATAGAGAGTTAGAGGAAAAAAAAATTTGAGGTATTATAAAGATGTAATCAAAACTAATCTAAAAGATCAAAATTATCTATCTATTTTTCCAAGTGTAAATAAAAAAATAAGCATTGCTAAGATAAGAACAAATTCTCATGAGCTCCATAGTGATATTGGGCGTTGGTCAATTCCTAAAATGCCATGGGATGAAAGAGTGTGTCACCTTTGTGACACTAAGCAGGTTGAAGATGAAAAGCACTTTCTCTTAGATTGTCAAGCCTATACCCATATTAGATCTCATTTTCAAAATATTGACCACACTACCAACCTTCCTAACCTCTTAACTCAACAAAAGTATGGTGATCGTGGAAAGCTTCTCTTATTGAACAAAATTCTAAAGAATCACAAGTAATCACTTACCCTCTTAAAGTTTGATAGACCAATTGGGTCTTAGTTAACTTAATTATCATCATAATCATAATCATATTAATAAAATGTCATTTTTAATCATAATTTTTTAATAATTTAATATTTATATGATCTTACTATAGATATACTCCAATTTTTAATTAAAATTAGATGGCAGAATATAAACTTTAATAACTCACACTATACTAAATATGGAAAAAAATTACAAACAAATAAAATTAAAATCATGGAAAAATCCTTCTTTCTATACTATAAAAAAATATTTTTCAATATATATTCATTTTAATAATAAGCAATTAGTTATTATTAATTTTAATAATTCATAACACATGCATTTTAATGATAAAAGGTAATGTTTATTAATTATAAAAATTCAAATATTTTTTAATACACATCTACACATCCATTTAAATGATAAAAATAAATAATTATTAATTACAAGAATTCAAATATCGTATAATACATATATATAGATTTTAATGATCAACATTTAATAAATTTAGAATTAATTTTCTATATCCAGCGTTTCATATTTATTCCGGTATCACCAAAAAAATAATCGCATTAAGCACACGGATGTTAGATGAATATCGATGTAGACGTATGCATTATTTCCTTCTCATTGGCATGTTAGATGAGTTTAGGACAATTTTTTAATTTAAAGATATGTATATATATTAGAAAGTTTCTATATATATTATCAAAACGATGAAAGCATCGACCACCTCCCATTGTTCGGTACCTCAAATATAACGGTTGGGTGTCCATAACTATGGTGGCATGGCATGGCATATTTTATGATTTGTATAACCCTTGGGTATTATTAGCATGATGGCATGGCATATAACCGTTGGGTATTATTAGCATGATGGCATGGCATATAACCGTTTGGAATATTTTATGATTTTATGGAATATAGCCGTTCCGTATTATTAGCATGATGGCATGGCATGAAATATTTTATGATTTGTTTACTAACATGCAGTTAGAGTAAGGATAACGACATGCCAAATCATTATCACCGATATTGATAAGTGGTAAAAATAATTTGGCACTTGGTGAGTTAATATGTTGTCATGTGGCATTACATAATCAGATATTAATTATAATAATAACAGTAAAAAGTAGGAGGTTCAGGTTTTTTTTTTTGTAATAGCTTTTTTTTGTAATAGCACAGGTTTAGAAGGTGGGAGGTTAGGGTCTTTTTGAATAGCATAGGTATTGAAGGTTGATTGAAACAACTAGAAAAAGATTTGGCACCGTTGATGAGAAAATAGCCGTTGGTGAAAAAAAGCTATTACCCGGATTTATATAATTATGTTTCTCATTCATCTCCTCATCCTTTTTCTAATTTTCCTCTCCATCCATGTAGTATTGAATATATTATATCTGGTTAATGTGGTTTCTGTCTGATTAATTTGTGCATGGATGTTGAAAGTTTATGTGGGTGTTGACGTGCCCGTTCATAGTGCATTGATTAATGTTCTATTATTAGATTTGTTTTCCTGTGTGTTAGTTTGCTAGTTAGGGTTCATTGTGAATGAAGAAGAGATGAAGTGAAGCCAGTACATAGACTTTCCCATAATTAATTTGCAGTGGATCGATCAACTACAACTACAGAGATGCATTCCGTTAAATTCAGGTACGGTCGATATTGTTTTTCATTGGTAATTAAATCTTAATTGTTGATGGTTAGTGGAAATTTTGTTGATTCTCTCAAATAATATCATAATCATGACCCTATTCTATTACCACTTCAGCTCATTATTTAATATGCTAAAAAAAAWTATCCAATAAGGATTAAGTTGAGTTTGGTTTGTATCCTGCAATTCAAATTAACCTGTGCTCCACTAAATTTTTGTAAGGATTTTGTTGGTTTTTTATTTTTCATGTAAAGGTGTGATGCATGTCCTTATATTTATTTTTTCAATTTGAAATTACCATTATTGAATCTGAGAAATTTGATCAATTGTTATGGTCCTTCTTCGGTAAAGTGAAGCCTCGGCATATCCATCCTTAATACCCAGATCATACCAGACTGGAATTCGAACACGCTGAACGAAAAAGCACAGGTAAACGGGGAACCATGCATATATTCTTTCGTCGGGTCAGTCCCGAACCATCCACTTACAGGGTTTGTTTTGCTGGTACTCTACATCTAAACTGTTTTAGACAGTGGACCTTGCGATATATTCCTAAGAGAACATGAATCGATAAAATGAGGAGATAAACAAATAGATTCTAGATGAAGCATATCTTATTTTGCTTTTGTTTACAGACATGAAGTTCTTTATTTTTTATTAAGTCTCTCCTATTTTTCCTGTTTACTGTTAAATTTTAGGGTCATCGATTCGTTACGTAGCATCAGGTCAGGTCATCTGTTTTAACCCTACCTGCTGACTCTCACACCACCCTACAGCCCCAAAATAGAGTAAAAAAATAAATCACATCGACAGGATTTTGTGTGTTATTTTCTGAGATGAATATCTTCTGTGTTGCTCCTGTTCTCTTTTGTTACTTAGTTAATTCTCTTCTATTACTCAGTTAATTGTTTTGTAGTGTTTAAATAATTTTGTTAATTATAAAAGTTGTTTAATTGTAGAATTTGTATAATTAATGATAATATGATAATTATTTTGTATTGTTTAAATAATTTTGTTAATTATAAAATTTGTTTAATTATAGAATTTGTATAATTAATGATAATATGAGGAAATTAATTATGATAATTACAAGAGAGATAAGAAACAAATAAAAGATGTGACTCATGTTAACTTTTTCATTTACAGGCACAACTCAACTACTTATTCTCAATTGAACTAATTGTCACTGTTCCTTCGATGTAATTGTTACCTTTTCCTCGAGGTAGGTGTTTACACTCCCATTTAGTTTTTTAGTTTCTGTTTTTTTCTACATTTTCATTTAGTTTATTATTTTCTGTTTTTCTTTTCATAATTTAGGTTTTTCTTTCTCTTAATGTTGTTATTTAATAATTATTTTTTCTTTTTTACAGAGTTTCTGTTTTTCTTTTTTTCTTAGTTTTTGTTTTTTTTTTCTTTATGTTATTTAGTAATAATTTTTTTGTTTTCCTGTATAACATTTGTATTAGGATCTACTCATATCATCAGACACAACATCCCAGATGTAGACCTTAAGCATCTGCTATAACCTTTGATCTAGGGGATGTATAGATTACTGAATAAAATGTCATTATAAGGAAACTTTGATAATCAAGATATGTAAATTAAAATTACTAATACAAGCACAAGAAAAAACATGACAAATGTAGTTTACACACTTATAATTACATTTACAACATAGTCCAACTAAAATGTGTATTTTTAATAATTAAATAAGTATAATATTTACAAAAATTATATATTTAATCTGTTTTTAGATTATGTTATTTTTTTTATTTTTTTTTAAAAATACATATATATATATATATATATATATATATATTTTAAGAACTAAATTAAATGAGTTGTTTCTGGTGAATTTTGACTTTTTGTTTATGGTGATATTTTTCAATAAAATTTCCAAGTTACTTAACTTCATTTTAGCATATTATTTTATTTTTCCATGGAAAGTTCTAAGTTACTTATAATCATTTTAGCATATTATTTTATTTTTCAATGAAAAGTTCCAAGTTACTTATAATCATTTTAGCATATTATTTTATTTTTCAATAGAAAGTTCCAAGTTATTTATAATGGTAAATTATCTTATGGACTTGATTATATGACCTAGATAAAACTATTTGATGATTCTTTTTTCCAATCATTTTATCATATTATTTTATTTTTTAAATAGAAAGTTCCAAATTACTTATAATGGTAAATTATCTCATGGACTTCATTATGTGAGTTAGATCAAACTATTTGATGATATTTTGTTCTCATTGATATTATTTTATATTTCAATAAAATGTTTCAAGTTACTTATAATGGTAAAAATTTTCATAGGTTTGATTATGTGCCCTGAATGAAATTCTTTGATTGATTTTTAATTGAAATTTCAATTGTACTCTCACAAGTGTATCATATTTATTTACAAATGCCAAAAAATCAATAAAAAATGTTTTTAGTGTTAAATTGCTTACATATTAAACATTGATTATTGGACATCAAACACAAGTTATACCTAATATTTAGAAAAGTTATATAAAATATCAAGTCAATTTTAACATAGCTATTAAGCTTAAAGTTGAACTATGAAGAATCAACATAATGGAGTTTGTCTAATATTATAAACATTCAAATACTATTGTTCAATAACAATTAGAATCTTTTTTGAAAAAAAAAAACTTCATTATGTGAGTTAGATCAAACTATTTGATGATATTTTGTTCTCATTGATATTATTTTATATTTCAATAAACAGCCTCAAGTTACTTATAATGGTAAAAATTTTCATAGGTTTGATTATGTGCCCTGAATGAAATTCTTTGATTGATTTTTAATTGAAATTTCAATTGTACTCTCACAAGTGTATCATATTTATTTACAAATGCCAAAAATCAATAAAAAATGTTTTTAGTGTTAAATTGCTTACATATTAAACATTGATTATTGGACATCAAACACAAGTTATACCTAATCGCTTAGAAAGTTATATAAAGGACATCAAGTCAATTTTAACATGTTTAAAGTTGAACTATGAAGAATCAACATAATGGAGTTTGTCTAATATTATAAACATTCAAATACTATTGTTCTAAATACTGAATCTTTTGGCGCAAAAAACTGATATCTATCTACCTATCTATATATATATATATATATATATATATATATATATATATATATATTCCTTTGATAAAAAAAAATAATATATTTATATGGTAAATATTCAAGAGTTCACATAATTGAGAATGAACACTAGAAAAAGTCAACATATTAGAGTTTGTGAGATATAGACATTTAAATGTTATTGCTCAATAACAATTAAGATTTTGTGGAGTTTGTGAAAATTTGTCTTTAGTATTATAGACATTCAAATGTTATTACTAAATAACAATTAAGATTTATTTTTAAGAAAATTAGTATATTTATATACCATTTTTTAACAAAAATAATATATTTAGAGAAGATATTAAATCTCTTTATAATATAAGAATGATAACATATATATGTATATATATATATATATATAACTCTCAAAAATATCTAAACAAATTCACAACTGAGAGATAACTTATATATGGTGATGTGATTGAGCATAAGAATTAACTCCAAAATCTTTGTAACACGAAAACGATAGTTCAACAGTGTTCAAACTTGAAGCACCGATCTTTGTGCATGCTATTATATACCAATTAAGTTATTTTGTCAAGGGAATGTTGAGCATCAAAATGTTACTCGAGTTTTTTTTTAATAAATGAAAAAACTCAACTTAATGAATGTTACTGTAGGGAATGTGGAGGCATGAACATGCTACTCAACTTTTTTAATAAATAAAAAATGAAAAAACTCAACTTAATGAATGTTAGTGTGTGAAGTGGACTTAATGAATGTTAGTGTGTGAAGTGGACAGTATAGAAATTTTAAAATTTATTAACATAGACTTTTATTTATATCTTAATAAATGTTTTTAATATATCAAGAAAAATTATAAATTAAAATTTTATAATAGATAATTTAAAATATATTAATATAAATTCTTATAGTTTTACAGTTCTTAAAAATAAAAAAAATTATATTTATTTTAATTTCAAAAATAAAGAGAAATATTTTAATAAATGTTTTTAATATATTAATAAAAAATTTAAATCATTTTTTTTATAATAGTTAATTTAAGATATATTAATATAAATTATTATAATTTTAGAATTATTAAAAATAAAAAGAAATTATATTTATTTTAATTTCAAAAAATATACTAATAAATTTATTTAATTAAATTCATTTTATTTTAAGTAGGAATGTCAATATGTGGAGTGAATGATATAAAAAATTTAAAATTTATTAACATATATATTTTATTTACATTTTAATAAATATTTTTTAATATATTAATAAAAATTATAAATTAAATTTTTATATTAGATAAGTTAGAATATATTAATATAAATTATTATAATTTTAGAGTTATTGAAAATGTTAGAAATTATATTTATTTGAATTTCAAAGAAATATATTAATAAATTTATTTAATTAAATTCTCTTATTTTAAAATTATTTAAGTATAAAAAGCATTTGGTGCCAAGCTATTTGACTCATAAAGTCTACAAAGGTATACATACCCTATCACCCTCTGGATTTGAACTTGTGACCTCTTAAGAGGAAACACATATTCTTAACCATTAGGCCCACTTAAGTTGTATTAAAGAGGAAAATATATATATTTATTAAAGAGGAAAAATAATAAGTAAAAATTTTAGATTTATTAAATGTGCCTCCTAAACACCAAGAATATCTCTTTTAAATATAATCACTTTTCTAAAGGAGAGAGATATTTAATTGTATTAAATATTTTTTTTAGTATCATTGTAATTATCTATGAATACAAATGAGAAGTAAATTTAATTGTGCTCCTATTTTTATTTTTGGTTAGTTAGATAACTTTATAATTATCTATAAAATGAAGGAAGGATATTAAAATGAAAGATATTTCTAATTATTAAAATATATATTAACATAA
>SNQJ01S0057269.1:51808-66812 GCA_010110895.2 Picea sitchensis
AGACATAACGAAGTATCCTTTTAGTCTCTTTCCAATGGCTTTCATGGGGTGTTTTCATATACCGGGCAACAAGACTAACAACAAAGGAAAGATCAGGACAGGTATGAGTCAAGTATAAGAGGCTACCAACTAACTTACGATACAGGGTGGCATCAACTTCGATAGAAGTACATGTGAAAGTAAGCTTGACTCCAGATTGGAAGGGAGAAGGGATGGTTTACAATCATTCATGTGAAAGTGACTTATAAGGTCATAAGCATACTTAGACTAGGAAAGAAAAATTGCTTGATTGGTTTGCAAAACTTGGAGGCCAAAGAAATAGTGAAAAAAGACATTTTATCATTTCAAATTTCTTCTTAAGGCTAGTTTTCACATGGTTTAAAATTTTTGATTCACTACCAGTAAGGATAAGGTCATCAACATAAAGGAAAAGTGTTATGATATGGCTTCCTACTTTTTTGGTATATACATTAGGATGAGAATGACATCTAGATAATCCATTGGGAATAAGAAAGCTATCCATTTTGGCATACCAAGCTCGAGGAGATTGCTTGAGACCATAAAGAGATTTATTAAGGTGACAAACAAGGATAGATTCATTCTAGACATAGCCAGGAGGTTGTTCCATGTAGATTTCTTCTTGCAAATATCCATGAAAGAATGCAAATTTTAACATCAATCTAATGGACCTCCCATTTATGTGAGGTAGTAAGGGAAAGAACAAGTTGGATGGAATTCATTTTGGCTACAGGGGAAAAGATTTCATTATTGTCAATTACTTCAACTTGGGAAAATACTTTTGCAACTAACTGAGCCTTGTGTCTTTCAACACTTCCATCCGACGCATACTTAGTTCTATAGACCCATTTACATCTAAGAAGTTTTATTCCTTTTAGAAGAGGTACAATTTCTCGAGTATCATTTTTCATTAAGGAACAATACTCTCCATTCATTGTTGTATCCTAATCTGGATGACTTGAAGATTCTGCAAATGTCTCTGGATCATGATTTTCTGAAACTTGAGCCAAAAGAGAAGAGGCTCGTTGGAAGTTCTAACGTGTATGATATTGATATGAAGGATCACTGACAAGATCACCAACTTCTTCTCGTGTTGAACGAACCCATCTAGGAAGCGAAGGAGATGGTGTTGGTTCAGGTTCAAAGGACTGATCTGGAGGAAGGTGAGAAGGCGGAGGTGGATTTTCATCCTCACTACCATCATCTGAAGAAGAAACCAGAACAAAAGAAAACATAAATGTTGAATATGGATGGTAGGCTGAAGAAGGCACAAACATCGAATTAGGATCATAGGCCAAGATATTTTCATCAAATTTAACATTTGTTCTAATAAAAATTTCATTACAATGTGGTTGAAGAAGTTTGTAACCTTTGACATCTTCAAAATAACCAACAAATACACACTTCTCACTTTTAGGCTGCAATGCTTTCCTTTTCTCACCAGGAATGTGAGCCCATGCTATACTGCCAAATACACGGAAGTGACTTACATCTGGTTTAATTTTAGTCCAAGATTCTTCCGGTGTTATATTTTTAAGAGCCTTTGTGGGAGTGTGATTTACTATGTAATTTCCACAGTTAATGGCTTCCTCCCAATACTTTAGACTTAATCCTTTAGATTGGATCATACAATTATCCATTTCTTTTAATGTGCAGTTCTTTCTCTCAGCAACACCATTTGTTGTGTTGTATATGGAATAATGTGTTGCATTTGGATTCCCTTTATAGTGCAGTAACTTGTAAAATTTATGTTCACATACTCACCTCCATTATCTATTCTTAACCTTTGAATTTGATCTCCATATTGATTCTCTACAAAGACCTTGTAGGCCCAAAACTTGTCAAAAACTTCACTCTTAAGTTTTAAGAAGTAAACCCAAGTACGTCTGGAAAATTCATCAATGAAAGTTAAGAAATAATTGCACCCACAAAAATAAGGAGAAGAATTTTCCAAGATCCAAAGGACCCGAGGCATGCCAAGAGGCACGTTTGTCAAAACTATCTCGATGATGTTTGTTGAGATCACAACCGGCACAAACACCATCTTTGCATGAAACAAGATGAAGGTCAATCACCATTTGTTTATTACATAGTTGTTTCAATGAGCGATAGTTTAATTGAGAAAACCACTCATGCCAAATGTTTCTCAAGTCATCGCTATGAGCAACAAAATATGATGAAAAATATGATGACCCAAAGTTGTCAAACTTGTACAACCTGGTAATATAATTAGCAATTCTGGTTGCAAGAACATGCTTAGGATATTTTAGATCATTGATTACAACTTGGTGAGGTGAAAACTCTACAGTTTTACCTTCACCTAAATGAGTGATTTGATATCCTGATAGGAAGTTACAAGAAAGACTTGGAACACATAACCCATCATTGAAATGACCATGTTCTGATTGAACTATTCCAGATCCTTCAACACTAAGAGATCTATCATCACCAACAAATATTTTCTTGGTGTTATATTCATTTAGAGTAGAAAATATGTCTCTATCCTTAGCCATATGATAATATGCTCCATAATCAATAATCCACTCATCAAAAGTAGAAGTAGAAATTGTATTGAAGGAGAAAACAGAAGCTGAAAGTGCATGTCCATGAGAAGAAGAATAAGAAGTAGAATCAATACTGATGTTGTGCTTCTTCATCATTGTTTCTAAAGCTACCATATTCTTGAAACATTTTGACTCATCATGACCATCTTTATCACAAAAGTTTCAATGTTTGTCTGTATTCTTATTTTTATATTTTTCTCCTTTGTCTCCATTAGGAGTGGAATATGTTTGAGTGGTTTTGGGACCCTTATATTTCTTGTTGTTGTGGTGAGTATGGTACTTCTTTGGATTCTTGGGTTTATATTTATGATGGACAACTAAGGCTTTGTTGGAGGTACCTGYAGTGTTGATCACTCCAAGTTGTACTAGCTCATATTTCTCTCTAATCAAAGCATCACAAAAGTTCTCAAGACCAGGTTTTCGATAAGCTGCCCCTAGAGCCTCTTCCATGGCATAAAAGGTAGATACAAACACAGAATATGAACTACGTATCTTAGAAAGAATAATATAGATGCAACGATCTTCTTCTATATTTATCTTACATTCTGCACACAGAGTTTTGAGTGTTTTAAACTTAGATAGATAGTCTTCAATGCAAGAGAAATCACTTGGATTTAATGTTAGTAATTGATTTTCTAACTGTTGTTCTCGAATAATATTGTGTTTACCAAACACAGATTCAATATTTTCCCAAGATTCTTTGGGTTTATCAATCGATTGAAGGTGGAACCTTAAATCATGAGAGATGGACATTCTGATTAATCCACGTGCTTCGTCATTCCTATTATCCCATTTGGATTTCTTATCAACATCAGTGGGTGATGTTTCCTTCCCAAGGTAATCTGGTACAAGCTATTACTTCTTAATAAATCCTCCATATGGAATTTCCATTGGAGGTAATTGGTGCTGGAAAGTAAGAGATTTCTTGTAGAATCCATATTAAATATGCAGATAATATGGATTTAAAAACTAAAACTGATGATCTGAATGGAAATACCTCGAAAATTTACACAGTTTTTAAAAAAATGGCACTTAGTTGGATAACTGAGAGGGGGGGGGGGTGAATCAGTTATTACTTTTCTTAAACAATTGTACCCATTTTAAACTCATTAGATAACAACCAATGATTATCAAAATAATTCAGGGAAGTAAGCAATAGAGTACTCAACACCAATCACACACATGAAGTATACATAGATAGATATTCCTGAGGAAACCCATAAAGGGAGAAAACCTCTTCTTCTTCATATGACAAGTAGTCTTTATTTTCTATACATTATCATTCTTATGAGCACAAACTCTTTGTGAGGCTACCACCTCTATTTTACAAGCCACAACTTGTTGAGAGCACCAACTCTCTGGTTTCTCTAGCACCCATTAGAAGGAAGCATCAACTCCCTATGTGTTTTAGCACCAACTAGATGGAAGCACCAACTTCCAATCACATAGGAACCAACCTGTATAATAGAGAACAATGGTTCTCCCTTGAACCAGCCTAACACCCTGGTTTTTATGGCTGCAACGAGATGGAAGATACAACTCCCTATGTTCAAGCACCCACTTGAAACTCTGAGGACAAAAGTCCTCCCTAGCACCACCCTACCACCCTCAGGTATAAAAATTTGTTACAAAAATCTATTATAATGATAGAGTATTAGTCAATGGCTTACCAGTCTCATCACTGTCCTACTGTACTTCTCTGCTCTACATGCATCAGTGTATTCCTGCTCCCATCATATTGCGCTTTATGTTCTTCTTGTCAGTCTCTGTATGCACACCTATGGCTCTCTGTTCAGCTTTTCTTCTACGTTTCATGATCTTTTTTTTCCCTTCATTCTATGAAATGTGTATCTTATATAATCTTCTAGTCCTCTACATCTCCTTCTTCGAACCTATGCAAAACTATCAGGAAAAAGGCTCACTCTTTTCTCTGTTCTACATTCTTTTATCACGCCAAGTCCTCTACAATATAATGCATTCAACTCTTCCTCTTCTTTGGCGGTTATATTGAGTTTGTTCCTCATCAGTGGCTTATCTTGAGATTCTTTTCCTTCTCTAGAAGTGCGACCCCTCACCTTATCTGTTACAATTACAGTTGATCTTCTCTAACAATTACATGAGGTATTCTCTATTAGTTACAGGAGGTCCTCGTGAAGGATCTCCTTGCGAACTTCACCTGTGTGAACTAGCATCGAGTGCAAGTTTCCCCCATGTGACCACCATATGTGACCACACACCTACCAAAAAGGCACTACATGACTTGGTGTTTTGGGTATTCTGTTGTGATTCACCCAAATCTTTCAACTAAGCAAGGAAATGATTGTGTATTTGTGGCAATTGGTCAGTTTTCGAAGATGGCCATCCTTGCAGCCTGCAAGAAGAACATAAAAGTGGAAGATACTTCTAATATCTTCTTTGAATGCGTGTGGGTCCATTTTGTGATACCACAAACTATCATCTACAATCAGGACAACATGTTCCTCAACACATTTTGGTTGAGTCTCTTGTCACTGTTGGACACAAAGCTCATTAAATCCACTTATTTCCAGCCCCAAACTGACGGCCAAACAAAGGTTGGCAATCAAATGATTGTGCACATACTATGCATGTACAACTCTAAGAATATGCATACATGGGATGAGAGTCTTCCCTATGTTCACCATAGCTACAACAGGGCTCTCCATAGCTCCACCAGCCATAGCCAATTCAGGTGGAGTTGAGATTCCAACCCTCAGGCCCCATTTATGTTTCACTACCTCCTACAACCACACAGGAAGAATCTTCCCATGTTTAGTGAAATACTGACAAAGACACCAAATTCATTAAGCAGATTCAACACATCTGCCAATAGGTCCATGAGATTTTGAAAAAATCCAATGCTATGTACAAGTAGCTCCATGATCAACACAAGGTACCACACCAGTTTTAGGTGGGAGACAAGGTCTGGTTACATTTTTAGAAAGAGCACTTTATAGGACCCCATCGAAATCTCCTCCCACTACACTATGGACCTTAAACCATCACCAAGGTTGTGGGTAGAAATGATTTTGAAATGAACACTCCAGTCTTCCTTGGATTTCATCCAATGTTTAATGTGGACCTCCTTCGATCATATTTTCCACCACGATTGGAAACCTCAAAAATCACAGAACAATTGAAACCAATAGAGCTCAACCCTTATTGCATGGAACATGCATCCACTAATAAGATAATAAACACATAGGTCAAGGGAAATCGCCAGTAGAGGATACAAATTTATCGAGTTGTCAAAGTAGGGATGCTCCTACACCAAGGAAAGTGGCTCACCCGAGGCCAAATTCAACAGAAGTTTCCTCACCTGATTCCAGGGGAGCTCACGCACCTATTCCAACTGGCTCCTCTTGAAAAAATTTAGTTCATCATGTTCTTTTGTACTTCTTTGTAATTGTGGGTTCTAAACTTTTGGGGGTGTTTGAATCCCTACACATATTGCAAGTGGAGATTGGTGGCCACCCACCTAATCCAACTGGCTTATTTTGGAATTGTTCTTGTCAGCACATCTTTCTCTACTTCCAAGGTCGTTTTGGGTCCCTAAACAATGTTTTTTTGGCTTGCCACAGTCAAACTATAGACAAAGTTTGATTTTTATGGAATAATGTATATTTCTTGAAAATACCTTTCTAACGAGCTATCACGTACCTAAAACAGAGGTCGTATGCAAAAGTTACGACCCCAGGAAGTTGAGGTACCAACTTACCCAGTGGGGCCCACATAACTTTTGGCGTTTCACCTCCTAGGGTTAGGTTTTTGGATGTCTAGGGTTTTGGAATTCATGAGTAATGTTAAAAAGGCCTTTGGATCCTCAATGTAATCATTCTTCTTAGATGGATGCAAGTAATGGCCACATCTCTTCTTAGACATAGCTACCACCATTCGGGCAAGTTGTTTTCATTTCTGCAGTTTTATAGTTTTATCTTTTTTCATTTATTCAATAGAAATTATTTTTCATTAGATATTTGTTGTTGTTCTTCGTATCTATGTGATTGTATTAAGTATGTTAGTCAGTTCATTGCACTCATAAATATGGATCAATTGGGGTTTATGGGTTAAATGGATTAAGCATTAGTGGTTGTTAAATTCACGTGGGATATGTCTTTAGGTGACAAAGGTTTGTATTTATATGATTTCTAGGAATTTAGGTTTATAAGTGTTAGTGGTTTTCGAAGTCAGAACAGATAAGTGTATGGGTCATTGAGGTGATTGGTTTAAGAGCTTATGGTTGACAATTATTTATATCATTATTAATTAGGGTTTGTGGTTAGAGTTTATTTTTCCTAATTTTTAGGAGTTAGGTGTTGATGTTGTAGTGGTTATAGGGGTTCACAATTATTATGGTGACGTTTTATACACTATATGACTTAGTGGTTATAGGGTTTAAAGGTAAATTTCTATACATGTTAATAGTTGAGGTAAGTAATTATTATATGGGTTATGATGAAAAAATTTTAAAGGTTAAATGCCTTAAGGACTACAAGGATTCATTTTTATATTATTATGTATTGGAAATTACAAGCATTGAGAATCATACAAAGAAGGTATTGCACAGTTTAGGGGTTAAATTTTCTAGGGTTGATAGTGATTACAAGTGATGAATCATAGTGGTTACCAATTTTAAATTATAAGTTTTCATACTTAGGGGTTATGTGGGTTATACTCATTAATGGCTATAAGGGTTATAAAGGATGGAATATAAATGGGTTAGTTAGGGTTAAACTCATTGGGTGGTTATAATGGATATATATTGTAGGGGTTAAGACTGAGGCCATATAGGTTGTTTCATACAGGGTTAAACTCATTAGGTGTTTATAATGGTGTTGGATGTACGACGAATAGGGAAGAAAGGATATTTTTGGAGGGGAAGCATGCAAAGAGGAAAAGATAGATGGAGGGAAAATAAGCACGTGTAAGAGAAGAAGGCGAGGTGCTCATGCAAGGGAGACCTAACGACAATAGGGTTAGCATTTTTGTAATGAATTGTAATGGCTGGTGAGCCAAGGATATAAATAAGTAGTACTTAGGGAGAAGGGGAGAGGAAGGATATACTTAGATACACAAAGGAAGAGAGAGTTGCAAGAACTATATGAGTCATTCAGCTGGTGATCTAAGGGAGTAGTGAGTGACTTTATCCTGAGGGTTATATCACAAGATGAGGGGCCTGATGCAATCTAGTCATCCTCACAGGAATCAAGGAGCATGTGGGAAAGTATGAGATCTAATATTGTTAACATGTGCAGCGTGATATATTTATGAACTATAATAAAATCTCGAGAGCCAGATATTTATGGACATATCCCAGGAGGGGGTGAACCATGATAAAACCTATGTTATGTGAATGAATGTATATGTTTCTATGTATGATTAATTGATGAATGTTAGATGAATGAAGTAACTAAGTATATCCAGTATTCCAGATGTATGAGTAGAATGACTGTTATAGTTAGGTGTTAGACTGAATGAATAAAGATTACAATGCACAACCACAAATATTCACTCAGTCTTAGATTGAAAACACCTAAGTATTGTAGCCACCCATAGAGTTATCTTGAGTAAGACTGTGCAGTGCACTCTGTGTGTTGTGTTGCCTTCTGGTTTACCATAGGGGTCGATAGTTTTTCAGGGATTTTGTTTGGAAGCTTATCAAATATGAACTAGGGTCAATATAGGATGGCAAGGTCGAATCAGAATAAACCATTGGACTAGTTATGTGATATTTGAGAAATACACATCAAAAGAATGTCGAATCGAACAATGAGTCATTGAGAGAATGAGAATCTAGAAGGGACTTTTGAGACCATGGAATCCAACAAAGGCAGATATAGAGAGATGGTTGAAGACAAAGGAGTTAGAGTTTGTGCAGAAATATAACATAAATATGAAGTTAACACCGCACAAATATCTAGACAAGTACATATTCAATGACTTGCCTGAAGTATTTTTCTGTGATTTCCCACATATATTGCAGGGGTGGATAAAAATATGGAAAGAGAACCATCTTATAAATCAGATTTGACAACTAGAATGGAATCCAGAAGAGATTATGCATTTACAACAAGTTGATAATAAGTTTACGCGTGCAGTATATTTCTGGTTAGATAGCATTGTTGCAAGATTTATCACAGAATGTCCAGTAGATACAACGAAGTCATACAATGCAACTAAACAAGAGTTATTGAAGGGACCTCAAGGTAGGTACATAAGATTGTTATATACTTCCATTAATATATTACTATATAACAAAGGTGTAATGACAATGGGTTCAAACAAATAAAGTTCCCTAATTTTCATGGGGGAAGGGTGGAAGCACTAGTAGGAGAAGGAGAAATGGAAGGAGAAGGGGATAAAGGAAAGAAGGAGGGGGCCTCGGAACCAATTATGATGGGTAAAGACCAAATCAAGTGGATCATGGAAACAACTAGAAAGATGTGTAGTGGAGTACCCTACTAGTATAAGGTGAGAACCAAGAAGAGATCCATAGCCGCGAGGGAAGGCTTGACAAGTGATGAAGAGGAGGTAGAGAATGTCTAGCCTATGGAGAAGATTGAGGAAATCATGCACTCGAAATATGAGAAGAATATGAGAGGTCCAAGAGTGGAAATATAAGGCAACACTCATATCCATATAAGTGTCAGTGTGGAACAAATAAACCCATGTGGGAATAATGCACCAACAAGAACACTACCATTTAGACAATTGAATTTTGGGAGAAGGAAGACAAAAAGAAGTACATATACACAAGGAACAACAACTGGGGGAGCTAGTTCAGAAAGCATTAGTCAAGTATCTACACTGCACAGAGGTAGTATTTCAACATTTAGGATGGCAGGACATGATCCCACCATCAGGTTACCAGAATTTAAAGGAGAAGCATCGGAGGACCCAAAGAAGCACTTGTTTATCTGTGAAAATATCTGGGAAGGAAAACAAATCACAGAGGAGGACACTAAACTGGCATAGTTATCTATCACGCTAAGAGATCGTGCACTCGATTGGTACATGAGTTTATCTCTAAATAGTCCACCAGGGACAACCAGAACGATTGGAGAGATCAAGAAGTTGTTGATAAATGAGTTCTAGAAGCCTACTTCAAAGGATTAATACATGAATGAGATGATAGATATTAGACAGAAAGCAGGAGAATATGTATGGGATATTGACCAAAGATTCAAACGGTTGAAGGTAAAGCTAAAATATGTCATGAAAGATATGCAACATAGGCACCTTTTTGTCAATTCACTACAACCACACTTGAAATACCCGTTGCGAAAAAAAACGTTTTAGACATAAGTAGAGGCTCTACACGCATCCCTAATACTGGAAGAGAACCAATATCAGAAGAAATATCTATCCATAGAGGAGTTGAAGGAAGATCTGAAGAAATTAATGTTCCATCTAAACGAAAACAAGGGTAAGGACAAAAGATAAGTCGTTTGGTGTACCACATGTAGGACAAAAGGACACCATAAGAACAAATTTCCAACATTCATGTAGTACATGGCAGTAGGAATTCCAAACCCATTTCCAACAGGAGGACTATGGTGTGATATCTATAAGAAACAAGGTCATGATCCATACAACTTTCCAATGATGTAGAAGTACCAGACAGTACCGAAGATCTCGTATTGCAAATTTTTCAAGTCAGCAGGCCATGATGAAAAAGATTGCAGAACCATGGACCTTATGAGGGAAAGAACATCAGATGCATATAGGGTGCAAGAAGAAATGATGACTGCGCAAGACACAACACACTTTAACCAAGTACCATCCCCATACAACAATTATAAACAATCGTATAACAATGCACAACAACAATATAACACTCTGAAGCCATAGTAAAATACCACTCAACCACACTATAATACCACATAGTATAACCAAGCACCTATGTATAATGCGTCGCGAGGGGATCGAGATGGCTATAGAGGTAGAGGAAGAGAAAGAGGAGAATTTGGAATATGTAGAGGACCAGTGGTATGCCACAATTGTCAACATCTAGGACTCTATTAAAGAGAATGTCCACTTCCACCAACAACCTGTATGTATTTTTGCACATCAGATCATGACACAAAAGAATGTCCAACACTATTAGGGAAGATCCAGGAGAAGGGGAATCAGAAAAACCTGAATGTTCAATTGATTTCAGTACAAGCGCAGGATGAAGGAAGAAACATCAACATAATTACACGGGGAGGATCTAAAATAGGGAATGACGCAATAAGACAAGAGCCATCATAACACCAATGGGTGAAAAAGAATGCAGAACCAAAGAAGCAGTTTGATGCGTAGAACAAAAAGGAGACATTCAAGAAAGATAGACAAGAATTCATGAAGCCAAAAATTTCATTGACATGGAGTGCACAATATAATAAGGAAGTACGAGCGTACGAGATGCCTCCATCGCTAGATCACATCGAAGAAATAAAGCAACTAGGAAAAGTAAGTATGATTAAGGGTTTTTTACAATCCTGTGTTAGACTACTAAATGATCCATCCTCTGTTAAAACATTAGAAAATAGGCTAGAAAGATGTAGCATAGAGGTATAAGGAAAGATAGAACATAAAAGAGTTAATCATTTGCATACAAGAAGGAGAACAAATAGGGAATTCATAATGAATGCCAACATTGGATATTTTAACATGGGAGATAATATGCTAGATTTAGGATCTTAAGTAAATGTATTACCTAAAAATACATGGCAATGTATGGAAGAACCCACATTACGATATTCACTTGTTCAACTAAATCTAGCAATTAACCACAGAGTTCTACCAATTGGAAGACTAAAATGAGTGACAATAGATTTGGAATGAGTGCGAACTAAAGCCGACTTCGAAGTAATCGAGATAGTGGATGGCACAAAACCTTATCTGGTATCGCTCGGCTTGGATTGTGAATTTGATAACCATTCCATAATCAAATTAAATATGAGGAAGATGACATTCGATCTAGGAGAATACAAAGTCATTGTGCCATTTGACCTATCAGAAGGGGAAAGATTTGTAGAACCTACTTGCTTGGACCTAGAGGAAATTAACCAGTTGTACAGAAAAACTACGCGACATGAAGATTATGTGAACCCAAATGCATATGGAGTACTCAGTTGTTGAAGCATCACCTCATGTGCATCAAACTCAGATACAGGCTTATAAAATTGGCAGCAGAGGTTACACAAAGTCTCCACAAGAAGATGCACAAGAATAGACCGTGTAGTAAGATGGCTAGGTACAGAGATAAGGGAACCTCCCTGCTTCCATAGGTTGAATGAATTAGAATCATTCTTAAAACAATATGAATATGAAGTGTTATAAAATCATAGGATCTTATCCCTGGATATAACACTCAAGGAAACACCTGCAAGATGGTGGGGTGCGCACAAAGAAATAGTTAAAGATTGTTAGCAATGTAAGAGGTTACTACACATTAGGTTTGGCGCAGTACAAGGAAGAAACCAATTGCAGAAATATGATGGAAAGGGGGCACCATCAGAACAATTGGATAAGTGCAGAGCACTATTGAAAATGACACCACCATAGTAATGGCCTCATCATTTTGTTCACACATTAGAAGACATCCCAACAAACTGGTATACCAACCAAGAATTGCGTAGAGGAACTACAAATTGGACAATGTTACAACAAAAATTTACAGTCACTTTCTCATTTGAGCATGAGAACCCCAACATAGATGCAATTCTTAAACAAATCTTAGGAATGATATTCATTAAAGAAACAAAGGTAGAACTTATGACAGAATAAAAACAACAAAACATACAGACAGTAAAAAAACTACTCTCATGCAACAATGTGCAGGAAGAAGCACCAGATGAAGATGACTCATGTGATATTCAGATCAAGGAAGTTGAAGGAAAAAGAGAAGTGAACGGTCCACCTCGAGAATCAGAAGAAATTTTTTCACCGATCAAGGTGAAGAAATCCAACATTGCGACAGTCGAGAATCCCAAAATGGCCAACATTGGAGACTATTGGGATGAGAAAACAATGGAAATTATAATAGAGTTACTGGACGAGTACAATGACCTGTTCCCAACAACATTTATAGAAATGAAAGGCACAATAGGAGACCTAGGAGAAATGAATATACCGCTCAAAGATGAGGCAATACCTATTAGAGAACGACCATACAGACTAAACCCGATATATAAGTAAAAAGTCAAAGTTGAAATCGATAGGATGTTGGAAGATGTAATCATAGAACATGTAGAGGAATCAAAATGGGTAAGCCCGATGATAGTTCAAGAGAAGAAACAAGGGGAGATAAGAATATGTGTCGACTTGAGGAAGTTGAAGGATGTGTGCCTACATGACCCATTCCCTAGTCCTTTCACAGATGAGGTGTTGGAGAACGTAAGAGGATAGGAAGCTTATTCATTCACCGACGGATTATTAGGATACCATCAGATCAAGATAACACTAGAAGACATATACAAGACCATTTTTTCCACAGAATGGGGATCCTACCACTATACATTCATGTCGTTTGTATTGAAGAATGCACCAACAATATTTTCCAGAGTAGTCATAGATGCATTCAAAGAATTCATCCACTAGTTTCTAGAGGTATATCTGGACGATTGGACAATCTATAGTCTATTGAAATACCATATAGTGTTAATTTTTATGCCATTATTATAGTTCTTTGCATTTCAATAGATAAGAGCATCATAAGAACAAGATCACTGAGAAATATACATTCACAAGAGACACGGCATTTATCCTGGGAAACCCTCTAGGGGAAGAAAACCCAGCAAAACTTGCTTATCATAAATAGCTTATACATTGTTCAAGTGATAACTCAAACCAATACAGATAGTCCTCCCCAGGAGATGCGCCACTCTTATTCTCCTCTCTTCAACTCGTAATTGCAGCTTTCCTCATAAGAGAATAAGCAAGTGTGTTGTGTGTTTGAAGTGAGGCGTTGGCCTCTTATTTATAAAAGATTGGCACGTGTGAAAGGTCACAACTAGCAGGGCCGACCTCTCACTCTGGGTGGGTAAACCCACCTTTAGTTAATTCTGGGTCTTCAATAATAATTGTTGGGGCTGACTTCTTATTCTTCCCTTTATAATTGTTCGATGACCAATCCGCAAAAGGGGATTTGGTCCTTATACAATTACTCACATGATCAATCCTCAATGGGGATTAATCCTAATAATAAAATAACATTAATAATAAGAATGCTCTTTGCAGTTACATTATTTCAACACTCCCCCTTAACAAGAAGGGTATTATTCATCAGCATCAGGAGAGAGAGGTCTGCATCATCAGTGGCATCATGAGGACAGTATCATCAATATCATCTTGAAACATTGGTTAGAACATTTATGAGTCATCAGAAGTTTTTTTCATCGGTAGCATCATCATTCTCGAAAGAATGCCATCATCCTCTGCGTCAATATGTATCAATAAAATGATACCTCATCACAACACTAGGATGGCACATCACAATACTACACTGGCTCAATGTCACTGCTGATAAGATGGTAGCTCAGTGTCAGTCACATCTTGCTTTACATCTAACAACTAGGTCAGAAGCAAGGAATATCTGTTGAGTACATTTTTATGCTTCCTTTTTACTCTATAAACTACACTTTTGTCTCTATATCCATCCATTTTGCCTTCATTTCATTCCATATTTTCCATAAAACAAATTATGCAAGGTATATTTATCATTCTTTATCTTAATAATATAGTTTTCTAAATTTTGACATTAAAATTGAAAATTTATCAGAAATTACAGGATTTGACTAAATCCCGTAATTTCTCCTAGGTTCATGTACTTGCAGGACACGTGGGAAAAATCTAAGACTTGGGTCATGATTCTTGATGTACAGGTATGGATAATGAGCTATCAGCTTCAATATCTGAGCCTTCCAAGTGTCTGGTCAATGCTGGTCAAACAGGGCCACTTCAGTAGAAAATACCCTGTTTTAGCCTTAAATCATGGACAGTTTTGGATTTTCGTGGGATTTGGTCATACAAGATGGATCTGAAGGGGGAATTCGACCTTCCTAGAATATATTATGTATATGATCATGATATTTAGGAGATTTATTAGCATTATTAGTTTTAAAACTCTTGTATAAATACTCTAAAGCATAGACTAGTATGACAACCTTGAATGTGAATGAAGAAACTTTGGAATTTGCAATCTTGAGATCAGTTCTATGTTTTTTTCTTGATAATGCCTATGATGTGATGATGTGAATGTTGTTGGAGCTCTTTCTTAGCTGAGACAACTCAAGTGTACAAGTGAAGCATTGGACGACCCCCTTTGCCAAACTAGTACACTATTTCTTTATGTTCTTTTCAAGTAGTCTTTGATACATGTTTTACATTAGATCTTGCTGTAGATGAGTTTTATTCAT
>SNQJ01S0057271.1:8563-23665 GCA_010110895.2 Picea sitchensis
CTTTCGATATTGTGGAGAGGAAGGGGCTCGTGGCCTATCGACTAGCCTTGCCTGATTCTTTGAGGCGTATGCACGATGTTTTTCACGTATCTGTTTTGAGACATTATATTAGTGATCCTACACATTTTATTGACATGATATCCTTCCAGGTATCAGATGGGGGGATGCTCACGGCTGAGCCGATCCACATCATGGATCGTCGCATTCGACAATTACGGCGTCGAACAATAGATCAGGTCAAAGTCCAGTGGGACAACTATAGTCCGCACTCGATGACATGGGAGGACGCATATGATATGCGCCAGCAGTTTCCATTTTTGTTTGATAGATAGACTTATGACACTGTGATACACATTAATTCAGCACTTATATACTGTGAAACTTCGGGACGAAATTTAGACCAAGAGGGGGTATATGTAACATCCCACTCTTGTGTGCACTGAGTGAACTTATTCTTTGAGGACACTTGCTTGCAAGTGATCCGGATTATTATATTATTGGTCGTTTGATTATGATTATGAGGCATTATGGATGTGATTATATGTTATTTTGTGTATTTACATAGACAAGTGTTATTGATTGGGTTCTCCTGAGTGTGCAGGACTTGGACCTGGAGGATGCAGAGGCATCGATGAAACCCCTTGGACTTCGGATCGAGTCAGAGAGTGAACTATTGGGGTTGATTGTTGTATATATGACATATGTACATCTGATTAGATGTTATGAGAATTGATTATTATTGCTAACATGATTTGTTGATGAAGCAGGTTGACGATATCTTGTCGACAAGACTCACATGTGGAGTAGAGGGGTCACGCATGACAACCAGAGACATTGAGGGAGAGGTGTGGACAGCAACCCTGCCACAGCCTACTAGAACTCTTGTCGTGGCTCAAATTGTAGGTCAATGATTACCTAGTTCGAGAAGACCCACGATGTCGTGAGATCATATTGCGACAATCGCTCACGATGATTCTAAGGGGCACGCAATAAGGCAAGGGCCTTATTCTTTAGAGGCCCTTAGTCTCCCACAAGATCACCTAGCAAAATATTGACTCCAGGAATTTTTTATGTCTACCAAGTCAGTCAAGAGGCGAGTGACACCCTTGGAGCACGTAGTGCGTTCAGAAGGGCACGTCGAGGAAAATGGAAAGAGGTGAGTGGAACCCTTGGAGCACGTAGTGCGTCCTGAAGGGCACATTGCGCAAGGAAAATGAAAAGAGGCAAGTGGCACCCTTGGAGCACATAGTGCGACTTGAAGGGCACGTCGCGCAAGGAAAACAGAAAAAGGAGGGTGGCACCCTTGGAGCACCTAGTGCGTCTTGAAGGACACGTCACGATTTCAACGGATAAGTGAATAATCCTAGTTGGCCTTAAAATGAATGACATGATAAGTAAGATTTAAAAAAAAAAACCTTTTCCCTAATAAAAATGTCGCCCAACCTACAAAATTAAAATCTAGGTCTAAGTGATACTTATGGTGAAAAATAATAATAATAATCATAATTAAACATGTGACGAGAAGGGGGTAAGAAATTCAATTAATTTTTCAAAATCAAATTATATTGAGGGATTAAAATTTTAAAGGGGAATTGATCGTTTTTCTGCATATGCTAATTAAAATGTATTAATTAAAAAGAAAAAGGGGTAAAAGGTGATTTTTATACACTTGTTAATTTGAGTTTTAGTTAAGAAGGGAAAAGAGGAAAATTTTAAAAAAATAGGAAACTAAGGGAAAAAGAGGAAACATAAAGAAAAAGGGAAGGGTAAGGAAAAAGTTGGTTGTCTGACATAGTAAGGAATATTGCCTTGAGAACCTTCTAAAAATGAACTCAACTAAGAAATTAGTAAGGGTGTGAGTCATTTAAAATGTGTAAGGGAATATGGGGACACCAAGGAGGGATTTTAGGAATGCTTTTAGGTGGGTGAGGGAAATAGAAGTAATTAAATAATTAATGAAATTAATTTATGGTGCAACTAGGGGGATGGGTGACATGTGTACGGGGGAGGTTTTTTCTTAATTAAATTAATGAAAAATAAATTAAATGAGATTTTGGGAAAGAAATCACTTAGAAACTCTATAAAAATGATGGAGGAGGAGGAGTATGGATCTTTTATTTTATGTGTAACGTTGTGCTGCAAAATTTTTGTCTTGACTAACTTATCTTGTGGGAGTTGGGATACTCAGCTCGGGTAACGAGTGGTAGCTCAACCTATTGAGGCGAGTTGGGTGCTAGTTGTTCTTTGTTTAGTGTGCATGGCCCCTTTGCGGCTTGGGGAGCTTAGGGAGAAGAAGAGTACCCCTGGCGTTGGTTGGGAAGTACCGGTGAAGTCACATCGGTCAGCAAGCAGGAGATGGATGGAGCGCACGCAAGACAACGACTCAGAGTTGTCAGCTTGGGCTACGATATGCATGATTTTATTTTGAATAGTATATTAATATTGTTATTGTGCTTCCATTACTGTACTTCTATTGTGTAATAAAAAAAATGTATTTTACTCAATGTTTTTAATCGAGAACTTAAAGTCGTCATAGTTTTATGCTCCCTGCATTGAATTGATTTCCTTGGCAATCGATCCCTGATTGTTATGAATTTTATATTTGTTTTAATGATTATTATGAAGAGATTGTGCTTTATCTTCCGTTCTCATACCTAGGTCATCAGTCCACGCCTCAGTAGTCGGCTAGGAGCCGAATCGATGGTTGTCACTTCGGTGCATAGCGACCTATAGATTCTAATGCCCTGTTTTTCTGTGCGTGGATGATGAGCGAAGGATTTTTTTTCCCAGTTGGCTACCCCTATTGATTGTTCCTAGTTGATGGATTGTCTTGCGCCTTCTTGCGATTGAATACCTCTGCGTATTGTTTATCTTTTCTCTCTTCGTTTTCACCCACATTTACCCAACATTCAACCCACTCTCCATGGCATCTTACACACAACGATTGAATTTTAAATTGCACCACAACTCCATCTTTTACTCTATGATCTAGATACGTAAACACTACAAATCTGTGGCTCCTTGCAAGCCTTCAACCATGAAATTATCCTATGCAATTGATTATTTTGGATGGCGAATCTACCCTGCGAATTTACCTTTATTTATACATTTTAGACTGTGAATTTACCCTTCATCATGTAGAGATATTTAATTTATTAATCAGTAGTCACTTATACATTTTAAACTTGGGAATGGACAATGCCCCCTTTTTTTCTTACCTTATGACTGAGATTGAGTCTTCATGACAACATTTTTTTTCCTTTTTTTTTACTGTCATTTCTTATAATAAAACTCAGCAATTTGTTTTCTTTGATGAAACCCAACGAGCTTGATGATAAAACACAACGATCGCCTTATTGTATGCATGCACTTTTAGTGAACTCCTTGCCAACGATATCTATTCCCTTGTTCCTATTAAACATTGATTTTCCTGTGCACGGATATATGTTGCTAACAGGGTAATTTAAACCAGTGATTTTACATTTTTTATTATAGCCATTGTAATAACAGCAACATTCTGGACAGTAAACTAATACTGTTGATATTTATTCAATCGAAAGCGAAACTAGATGCATGGTGCAGCAATACCAGGCATTAATAAATGATAGTAATAAGATTGACTGCGCCCCTTTTTTTTTGCCCTAAGAATGATTGTGTTTTACCATAATATGACTGAGTTTTTACCCTGTGAATGGCTGCGGTTTTTTTTTAAAGGACAGCAACATCAGCTTTTATTGCTCATTGCTTGCATCTCTATTTGTGCCCGCAATACCTCCATTTATTGACTGCGATTGTAGCATTTAATGGACCATGATTTACCTATAATATGTGATTGCAAATTAAATACTCGTTGACAACATTTTATATAGAGCATTATATCTGTGTGTGGGTTAGACAACAAGCATTGAATGGGTAGACAATATTACCTTCGTTTTGAATAGAAAGCAAATCTTTTGACAAGATTGAATATATATATCAAAGTTTTATTTAAAGAATTCTATTTATAGCGATCTACAGCAAATGTATTGAATTTATATAGCAATCTACAGCATTATCAGCATAGAGCGATATATAGTTGTCTAAAGGATAGCAACATAAATTAGACAGCAATATCATCATTCATGTCATTACTATTAAAATCTTTATTATCTATCATTAGTGTTAGACATGTTAATGTTGACAACGATTTATTGATTGGTAGCATCGTATAGATAACCCTTCTTATTGCGAATGTAATAGACTGCATGTAATTTGTGAAGTGATGATCTTAGTTTTAATTGTATATTTTGCACAATAATTTTAGACAACAATAATATATTTTATGATTTCTTTACACAGTGATAGCCTACCTTTGGACCACAAATGAATGGTTGATAGTGTTTTTATATAGATACAGTAACTTCTTTCTTTAGACAATGATTACAGTGTTTTTCCTCGACTTTTATTTTATTGTTAAGTTGTGAATTATGTGACAACAGCTTACATACCAGCGATATATTGGATTGATAAGTCACAACAATTACTTGTAATTGATTTATTGTTATGCGAATAACTTGGTTTTCAATTGCACTAAAACTATTTTATTCGTTGTACAATTCGAGTCTTAAAAGATAGCAACTTCATGAGATAGCATACTAGTTTCAGTTTTAATGGAAGGCGATTTACACTTATCTAACTTGGAAATTGGAATATAGTGGCAACGAACTATTGTTTAATAATAATCATTTAGTATGTATAGATTGATTTTATTGTGCAATGAATTTATTACGTTGTATGAAAGTGATAGTCGTCTTGATTGACTTGTCGATTAGGTGCTAGGGTTAGTTGTCAGGGGTTAGATAGTTAACTTGATCTCCTGGCGCATTGATTTTAGCTTGTGTTGAGGGTCCAGTTATGTTGTTGTGAAACGGTTGTTGTCACGCCTATCACCGGGTGACCACATGATTCCTGAGGAGGGGATCATTGCATGCCCTAACGGATAGAGGCGAATGATAACCTGGTCTAAGTCTGTGCTACCCGTTGTGGGCATTTGTTCATTGTACTTGTTGTTGGTGTTTGAGATGTAACACCTTCATGCATTGGGTTTGTGCACCATAGAGGTTCTAGTTACCAATCGTCGAGGTCGTTGTGTCAAGATTGTGGATGTTGTCTTTAGCTTGTAGGCATTATCATGTTTGTGGCGGGCGGGTAGTCATTTCTACCTTTGATTTACGCATGTTTCACCCAGTCGTTCATTGTGCTAGTTCATTGAGTTGTTGTTGTTTGTTGCCTAATCCATGTACGTGTTCGTCATTCAATGATTGTGTGTTTCAACTGTTGTCGTCATTGCCTCCCTGCCAAAATAAAAAATAAATAAATAAAATAGAATTTTTGCACTTTTTGCTTCGCTTGTAGTCGTAATGATAGGGGTCGTTACATTGTTAGTCCCTTCCCTAAATAATTGAGTAGTTACTCACCAGCATGTCAATTACTTGGATATTGATAGTTGTCCTTATCTCGGGATGTGCACATAAAACTAGGGTTACATCCTTGATTTCACCTATCGTTGATTGCTGCAAATTATTATAAGAGAGCATGCTTCTAGAATTTATGTTGGTACAAAATAAGCCAAGCTCTTCCATGATAATTTTAGACATCACACTTGGACCAGATCCGCCATCAATTAGGAAATAGTGAGTTATTTTATCCATGATTTTTACTGAGATATAAAAAGGGGGGTTTTTAACAGGGTTCCTAAAACTATTTACACCTATCTTATTTACAGTTGAATCTTCTTCGTTTGACTCTTCAAATAGATTGGCTATGGTGGAAACCTTACCTTCCATAAAGTCCTTAAGATGCTTTTGTTGTTCTGGGACAACAACCATGCCTAAAAGGGTAGCATCAACTTTGATATTAGCCAATTGGTTAAGGATATTGTACTTAGAATAGAGAAGAGGAGAAGATACTCCTTGATCACTTGAAGTTCTGACAGTTTGTATATCAACACTTTGAGAAGATGATCTTGGGGAAGAAGAAGTGTGGGGAAGATTAAATTTGCTCTTAGCAGTGTAAGATTTATTCCTAGTATTGACTACCATAACATCCTCTGGTTCAGCCCAATCTAAAACAGTGATCGTGGTATTAGGCCTTTTGCCAAAGATCTTATCTCTAGCATTTCTTTTAACTTCGCAGGTGTTCTCATCATGATTTTCTTCACAAAAGTTACACCGAGTGAGAGTAATTATGGCCTTTGGCTGAAAAGTACTTTCATTGGTATTTCTAGAAGGCGCTAGGGAAGAAGAAGAAGCCTCAGGGGAAGAGGAAGATGAAATTCCTTTTCGTTCGTAGGCTATCATCCTATTACTCATATCTTGCATGAGTTCTAGAATGGCAGACATGTATGTTTTCTTGACAAAGTCTCCCTTAGGAAGACCCATTCTTTCAAGTTGTTCTTCATATTCTAGGGAAGTCTAAAGGGAAAAACCGAAATTGTTAATAGCATTTTCTTCAAATTGATGCAGGAGCATCTCTCCACATCGGCCAGCCAGCCAGCCAGCCACGTCAGCAAATTCAAATCGTGTGCATTCAAGGCTGAAGAGAGGCGCAGCCCTTGTTTTTTATTTGAAATTGAATGTAATTAAATGTTTTAGGTTGTTGAGCCATGAGGCTGTGCTTTGCATAGGCGTAGAAGTAGATAGGCCTTTAATGTTTGTAAAGGCTAAGATTGTTGAACACCTCAGGAGGCAAGACTGTGTATGAGAGACACCGTTGCAGACAGAAGCTCTGAGGAGTTTTGTAAAGCTCTGCCAGGTGGGCATTGAGCCAGAGCAAGGAGTGCATAGAGGAAGAACTCTGTTGTGAGTTCTTAGGAAGTCAGAATCACTGAGGATTCTTGACACTCTTCCAGGAGAGCATTGAGTAAGTGCAGAGTGCACAGAAGGAACTCTTTGAGTTCAGAGACAGGAGGAAGAATCCACTGAAGGATCTTCATAGGGTTACTGAACACCCTAAGGACTTAGCAATAGGTTGCTTGAGCAGACAGAGTGCCAGGAGGGCATCATATTTCTCCATCTGTAGGAGAAGGGAAAAAGGATAAAATCCCTTAGGGGTCTGAGTGTTTGAGAAGCTCACGAGGGTGAGTTATTTTATGCACATAGGCCGCAAGAGATCACAAGGACGAAGCAAAGGTCGAGGCTTGAGAAAAAGGTTGCTTGAGCGAAGGATAGCCAGGAGGGCATCCAAATTCTCCATCTGAGGGAGAAGGAGGAGGGATTCATTCCCCAAGGGATATGAGTGTTTGAGAAGCTCAGGACGGATAGCACCTGGGGTGCGTGAAGACTCTGCAAGGAGTGCAGAATCCACATAACTCTTTGAAGGGTTCGAGGTTCCCTAAATCTCAGGAGAAGCAGCGTTTGTATACGTGCAGGCGAGGACTCAAGTCTAAGAGCTTGCAGAAGCAAGGTAAAGGTCGAGGCCTTTAGCACTTAGAAAAATATTCCAAGTATCATAAGAAAGCACCTGTTCGGAAGGAGGCACAGCAGTTGTCAGATCAAGCTCAGGAAGAGATCTGGATCGTTGGTTTTCCATGTCCAGGGAGCAGCGGAGGAGCGCGCAGGGCAGGACGGATCTGAACCATCAGATCTTGGTCAAAAAACCCATCAGTCGTTAGATATGACCGAAGGTGCACGGGGTTTAAACCTTCATGAACAGCATATGCGAAAGTCCCGAAGAAGTCGACATCAGGATTTCGGAGTTTGGGATTTCAAAGGTCCTGAGGACGAGAGGTCGGGACGCTCCACAGTGGAAGTCCCGAAGTTGAGAAAGAGAGCTAAGTCATCCCTCTGTGGGAGGACACGTGTCACGCAATCATCCGTTTCGGAGATCCAGGCACCAGGACTCACAGAGGTGAGTGCTTTTGACTTCGCACCTAGCAAAGTCCCGAAACAGATCTGAGTCGTCCATCCGTTTGGGACACATGGCGGAGATTGAGAGTCCACCGGGATTCGGTCACCGGGGATTCGGAAGGACAGAGGAGTCGTGTCACAGGGATCGTGGAGTCCCGAAATCCAAAGGAAGATCGGAGGCATCCAGGGAGAGGACACATGGCAGCAGCTGATGTCACTTTGGCACATCGGAGGTCGGGAATGCGAAGGAACAGTGGCGAGGAGGATTCTCGCATTGGGAAAACCCAAAACACGAAATCCCGACAAGGGGTTTCCAGCAGACGCCGTATCAGAGTTTCGGGAATCGGAACTTCGGGAGTTCCGAGGGAAAGGACCCAAAGACATTTCAGGAACGGAAGTATCGAAATCGCGAAAAGGTGGAAAGCCCGAGAAGAATAGCATTTCTGCATTCCGGGTATCGGCTTTTCGGGAGTCGACATTTCGGGAGTCCAGAGGATAGGAGGTCGAGCTCTCAAATTGGTAAACCCCGATATAGAACTGCGGTCACGGGGATAGTGGTCACATGGACCAAAACATAGCCCAGGGGGATAATCGTTGATTGAATCCTTTTCGTCATTTTGGAAATTCGGGGATCGGGAGAGCGCAGGGACAGAGGTTCTCGTGACATCGGGAATCTAGAAACCCCAAAGCCCAAAATTGTATTTATTTTCTTGTTGAGGAAATAGGCAGTGGTCATATGTGCAGAGGCCATTAGAGAAGGAAGGACCTATGGATCGAACTGAAATTTGATTCTAGCGGGAGTCAGAAGAGCTGCTTCGGCTCACGAATTAGATTAAATGATCCTTAAGACCGGGAGGTCAGGCACGGGACCTCTCGAGGTAGGGACCCTGAGGGGTTGCGACAGTGCACGCCATCATTTTTGGTATCAGAGCTTAGAACTCTGTCTGTATATTTCAGGCAGAAAAGAAGAAGGCAAAAGAAGGCAGGTTTGTTGAAGACTCTGTGGTGATTGCTCGCATGTGAGCAGCAGGTTTGCCAGGAGAGCAGACAGGGACAATGATATGGTTACTGAAGGCCAAATGTACGCTGGAAAGAAGAACCCAGAGCTGATGAGCAGATCTGAAATAGATGAAGAGATCGTTGATATAAGGGAAAAAATGGATGAGCTTGAACTGCGGATGCGGCAAAACGCAAAGTCGAGATGGGTATACGAATGGCCCATGAGGAAGGCAAAAGTAAAATGGCCAGTCAAGGAGTTGATGGCTAGAAGACAACAAAGACTGTTAAGAGGATGGTTGAGGTATGCTGAAAACCTCAACAAACCAGAAGAAATGGTTCAAGTATGTGAACCAAAGACTGGGAGAAATCTCAATGATGCTGAGGATAAATTGGAATCGGCTGAAGATCTCAAGCAATGTCAAGAGGGCAGTGAGGAAATTCCCAATTGCCAGGTGGGCAAGGAGTTGAGATCGCTGCGAGATCTCACAGACTGTCATGAGGACAGCCAAGGAATTTCACATTGCCAGGTGGGCAATGGATCGAGATCACTGCGGGATCTCATGGACTACCAGGAGGGCAGCAGAAAGTTTCCAATTTTCCAGGTGGGCAAGGGAACAGAGATGGGACTGTTTGAGGGTCTCATAAACTCAGAGGTGAGTTTGGATCAGCCAGAGGAGCTGACAAAGGAAGATCAGAATAGCATTCTGATGATTGGTGGAATTGGGATATTCCTACCATTTGCCCAAGAGAAGGCAGAAGTCTGCGTTGCGGATGTTGAGGCAACAACAGCAAAAGCAGGACAGCCAGCTGAGACTGTCAAAGAAGAATTGGAATAGAATTTGGGAGCTGCCTGAGAAGAAGGAAAAGAGAATGAGCATTCCGAGGAATGGTTCAATGCTTTCAGCCAGGAAGCTGAAAAGAAAGAAGCTACAACATTGAAGCTGACAGCAGAAGAAGCCGAAGAGAGGCAGGCAGATTTATCACTCCATGGGAGATGGAGTTGGAGATTCTGGAGGATTGGCTGAACAATCCAAGGCCATTAGGTGACTGCGGTGAGCAGGTCAGTCAAGAGGAGACTGCAGAGATGAAGTCTGCAGCAGAGTGGACATTTAGTGCCACAGAAGAAGATGAAGAAAGCATGGGAGATTGCAATGATCTACCCAATTGCAGAAAATTTTTGCAGCTGGGGAGACTGCAAAAGAAGAGCCAGCCACTGGAGCAGCTGGATGAAGTGATCGAGAAGATCAGGAGGCTGATGGTAGATTCAGCAGAAACTATCAGCAAGGAGCAGCTGAGCAGAAGAAAAGAAGCAGCAGCAGCAGCAGCGGCGGCGAGGGAGTGGAGCGAGGAGACAGCTCCAGAAGATGGTTTGGGATCCAGGAGGGTTTCCACAGCTGAGAGTGGAAGCTCATGAGTAGGAGCTCATGAATTTTGCAGTTGAGGAGTATGATGAAGGAGCATCTCTCCACGTCGGCCATCCAACCAGCCAACCACATCAGCGAATTCAAATCGCGTGCATTCAAGGTTGAAGAGAGGCGCAGCCCTCGTTTTTTATTTGAAATTGAATGTAATTAAATGTTTTAGGTTGTTGAGCCATGAGGTCGTGCTTTGCACAGGCGTAGAAGTAGATAGGCCTTTAATGTTTGTAAAGTCTGAGATCTAGCTCAACATACTAGACTAGACAGCCCATTCAATGCCATTAAATAGGGTAGATAGGTAGGAGGGAAGAGCTCGAAGAGCCCCCTCAGGTAAAAGATCAATTGCGATCTCATTTTGTAATAGTTGGAATAGTGGTAAGAGAAAGTGAAGGAGCCGAGACTCTGTTAAAGTCTGAGCTCAAGAACACCCTTGTAAACAGGAATTTACATTAATATAAACCAGAGCAGATTTCCCTGCATGTTTTCTGTGTTATGTGGATGTCTTTTGAGTGTTCATGTTTATGTTGTGAATATGTGTTGTAAATGTATGTTGTGAATTTGAAGGAGTGTGTTTGATTTCAAACTTGAGAGGTTCTTTGTGGTTTCATGCCAGGAGGGCGTGACAGAGTGTTGCGGACTCTGAATACCAGTGCACTGAAGCACTTCTGAACTCTGCGGGTTCAGACAAAGATGTGTCAGAGCGCACAGAAGTTGAATTCATCAACTCAGAAGGAAGACCTGTGAGGTTGTTGAACACCTCAAGAGGCAAGACTGTGTATGAGAGACACAGTTGCAGACAGAAGCTCTGAGGAGTTCTGTAAATCTCTGCCAGGTGGGCATTGAGCCAGTGAAAGGAGTGCACAGAGGAAGAACTCTGTTGTGAGTTCGTAGGAAGTCAGAATCACTGAGGATTCTTGACACTCTTCCAGGAGGGCATTGAGTAAGTGCAGAGCGCACAGAAGGAACTCTTTGAGTTCAAAGACAGGAGGAAGAATCCACTGAAGGATCTTCATAGGGTTACTGAACACCCTAAGGACTCAGCAATAGGTTGCTTGAGCAGACAAAGTGCCAGGAGGGCATCATATTTCTCCATCTGCAGGAGAAGGGAAAAAGGATAAAATCCCTTAGGGGTTTGAGTGTTTGAGAAGCTCAGGAGGGCGAGTGCTTTTACGCAAAGAGGCCGCAAGAGATCACAGGGACGAAACAAAGGTGGAGGCTTGAGCAAGAGGTTGCTTGAGCGAAGGATAGCCAGGAGGGCATCCAAATTCTCCATCTGAGGGAGAAGGAGGAGGGATTCATTCCCCAAGAGATCTAAGTGTTTGAGAAGCTCAGGACGGATAGCACCTGGGGTGCATGAAGACTCTGCAAGGAGTGCAGAAGCCACAGAACTCTTTGAAGGGTTCGGGGTTCCCTAAAGCTCAGGAGAAGCAGCGTTTTTATACGCGCAGGCGAGGACTCAAGTCTAAGAGCTTGCAAAAGAAAGGTAAATATCGAGGCCTTTAGAACTTAGAAAAATCTTCCAAGTATCGGAAGAAAGCACCTGTTCAAAAGGAGGCATAGCAGTCGATGGATCAGGCTCAGGAAGAGATCTGGATCGTTGGTTTTCCACGTCCAGGGAGCAGCAGAGGAGCGCGCAGGGCAGGATGAATTTGAACCATCATATCTTGGTCAAAACACCTGTCAGCCGTTAGATCTGACCGAAGGTGCACGGAGTTTAAACCTTCATGAACAACAGATGCGAAAGTCCCGAAGAAGTCGACATTGGGATTTCAAAGTTTGGGATTTCGGAGGTCCTGAGGACGAGAGGTCGTGACGCTCCATAGTGGAAGTCCCGAAGTGGAGAAAGAGAGTTGAGTCGTCCATCTGCGGGAGGACACGTGTCACACGATCATCCGTTTCGGAGATCCGAGCACCGGGACTCACAGAGGTGAGCGCTTTTGACTTTGCACCTGGAGAAGTCCCAAAACAAATCTGAGTCGTCCATCCATTTGGGACACGTGGCAAAGATTGAGAGTCCACTAGGATTCGGTCACTGGGGATTCGGAAGGATAGAGGAGTCGTGTCACAGGGATCGTGGAGTCCCGAAATCCAAAGGAAGATTGGAGGTGTCCAGGGAGAGGACACGTGGCAGCAGCTGACATCACTTCGACACATCAGAGATCAGGAGTGCGAAGGAACAACGGCGAGGAGGATTCTTGCATCGGGAAAACCTGAAATGCGAAATCCCGACAAGGGGTTTCCAGCAGACGTCGTATTGGAGTTTCAAGAATCAGAACTTCGGGAGTTCCGAGGGCGAGGACCCAAAGACATTTTGGGAATGGAAGTACCGAAATCGTGAAAAGGTGGAAAGCCCGGGAAGAATAGCATTTCGGCATTCCGGGTATCAGCTTTTCGGGAGTCCAGAGGACAGGAGGTCGGGTTCTCGAATTGGTAAACCCCGATATAGAACTGCGGTCATGGGGATAGTGGTCACATGGACCAAAACATAGCCCAAGGGGCTAATCGTTGATTGAAGCCTTTTCATCATTTCAGAAATTCGGGGATCGGGAGAGCGCGAGGATAGAGGTTCTCATGACATCGAGAATCTAGAAACCTCGAAGCCCGAAATTGTATTTATTTTCTTGTTGAGGAAATAGGCAGCGGTCGTATGTGCAAAGGCCGTTAGAGAAGGAAGGACCTGTGGATCGAACTGAAATTTGATTCCAGCGGGAGTCAGAAGAGCCGCTTCGGCTCACGAATTAGATTGAACGATCCTTAAGACCGGGAGGTCAGGCGCAGGACCTGTCGAGGAAGGGACCTCGAGGGGTTGCGACAGTGCACGCCATCACAAATCTATGATGATACACAGAAGGTAAATCATTATAATAATGCATGAATGTAGTTTGATTTTGAGGATGGGTTAGTTCAAGAATTTGATTATATAGCTTGGTGAAACGAAGGTTAAAAGACTTAATGGTTTTACCATCTTTATAGGCAATATTGTTGTATTCCCTTAACTGAACAACTAGACTCTTGGGTTGTCCATAAGTGGATTTGAACCAATAGACCAGTTCTTCCCAAGTTGAAAGGATTTTGGGCAGAAGACCAAAAAATCTGTTGCAACTTTCCCTTCAAGAGAATTGACAAATAAACGCATGCAAGTATCGTTACCGTTAGCCCTTATGTTATGAAAAGCATTAGAAAATGCTACGAGGTGTTCATTTGTAGTAACGGTACCATTTCTTGAGAACCTAGGTAAATGATCTTTAAATTTTGGTAATGGTTGGGTGGCTGGTGCGAGATTCAAGGGAGAAGACACATGTCAGGGGGTGGTTGTCGCATCTTCCTCAAATTGGAAAATTCCATATTTCTTAATGACCTTAGCAGGATTGGTAGTAGATTTGATAGAGACTTGATGACTATAGATACTACCAATCACAGATGAAGCAAAAGGCTGTGAGGAGGAGGAACCTTTGGTGCCACTACCACTACCCGAAGACGTCATATTGAAGGTTAAAGGTATGGGTGATGAAGATGAATTAGCAGAATCAGATAGAGTTTGCCTAAGAGCACTTGTTGTGTTCATAAGATGATTTTTCTCCTTCCTATTTCAGAAATAGGGGTAACTTCAGGGGACAATCATTTTCTTCATCGAGAAATATGAGAATTAAAGGACATGAAATAAAATATTAAACAGGTAAGAGGAAAGGTTATTGTTGATTTCTAGGTCGCCTTTGCCTGGCTTCCCAACGTTCACAAATATTTATGCCTCTTTCAATTACTTCCCCAAGAGAGTTCAAGTTTAGCACGAGTACTAGCAGTTTCTAAAATAGTGTTGAATAAAGTCGATGTAATGTTGGTCTAGTCATCAAGACCATTTCCAATATTGGGTTGTCTCGCAACAGGTACTGTCATGGAAAAAAATCATTCAAAAAGTAACCAGACAAAACAGAAAAATAAAATACAATTGTGATACAATCAACCAGAGAGATATGGAAAGATCTCTTCAGTATGGTCGCCAAATAGATGTTGAGGAAAAAGTATGAATAACCTTACTCAAGCATTTTGAGATATTGCTAGGCTAAGGTAAGATAGTTGGGAATGTTACTTGGAATTTATAGCCTTTAATTCAAAACAATCTCTTAATCCACAGGTAATATGTACTAGGGACTAAAGTTGATTTTATATGTTATATATGTTAAAGTTTAAGCTATTATTAGAGTTATTTGCATTTCACTAGATAACAATAGCATAAGATATGATCACTGAAAAATACACAATCACAAGAGACACATCAACCCTCATGTGGGAGAAAACCCAAAAAAACTTATTATAGATAGCCAATACAATGCCAAGAGATAACTCAAATAAATATAGAAATTCCTCTCCCAATAATGTCTCTCTCTCTCTCTCTCTCTCTCTCTCTCTCTCTCTCTCTGCAGCTCCGAAAATTGCTCCTCAAATGAACGAGTGTGTGTCTAAATGAGGCGCTAGCCTCCTTATTTATACAACTCTGGCATGTGTGGATGTGTCTTTTCACTGGCAGGGCCAACTTCTCAATCTGGGTGGTTATAACGACTTTTAATATATTCTAGGACCTCTTTAATATATTTTGGGGCCGACTTCTTATTCTGCCTATTACAATTATGTTTTGACCAATCCACAAAAGGGGATTTGGTCTTTTACAATAGCCGACATGACCAATCCACAATAGGGGATTGATCTAATGAATAATACAACAATAATAATTAGAATACACTTTGCAGTTACATTATTTCAACACTCCCCCTTAACAAGAAGGGTATTCTATAACAGCATCA
>SNQJ01S0057271.1:43040-56622 GCA_010110895.2 Picea sitchensis
GCTTTCCCGGAAAAACTTTTGTGTTATGTGTTCTTGATATTTCACTTTGTGATTGTGGTTGTGATCGTGGTTTAATTTTCCGCAAGAATAATAGTAGAAGCGATTATGTATTTAACAATGGCGTATAATTGTTAGATCAAGAGAATCGCAGGAATACTTAATTTGTATCGTAATTTCTACATTCTTGGCCCATTTTCCTTTGCCCTTTAATTTGGCAGCAAAGAAACCCTATGTCTCACTACTACTACCGAATTGTTTCTTCCATCTGTCCTTATATAAGAGCTTATTGCAAAGCTCGGCAAATTTTAGGCCAAAATTCATATAAGCGATGTTCAAGGTCTCAATAAAGTGCTCATAAGCACATGGTAAACTTTTCAGTGTGATTACCACCATGTCTTTTTCCTCCATCTCCTGACCAACGGCCATCAACTATTCTCATATATTCTCATCCTAGAGGGATGCATGACCATCCATCATCATCAAAAACAACATGTTCTTCACAAAGAAGACTCTGCCCTTGTTCGATGTCTCATGCAAATATTTCAAATGTGTCCAAATCGCCAAAGAAGTCTTACCTGTCTGGACCTCTATAAGCATCTCATATGTCGCTAACAACTTAATCAGCATCACAACTTTTTTTTCTTTCTCATCAATCTTATCCTGGTCTTTACCCAAATCACAGGTCATGTTTACCAAGTACAATATTCACCAGACAACTATACTAAAAATGGTCAGCATATGTTGCTTCCATGTGTTGTAGTTCTTAACTGTGAACCTCTAACTCCCTTCCAACATGATGTTGGGTAAAGATTCCATGGGTGAAGCTTAAAAATAACCTAATATAATAATATGATGAAAAACTTACATATTTATAATGAATCTACCCCAAAACACATAGATATAAGCAAATATGCTCACCACAAATCCAATAAGACCCAGACCTACTCTCAACCAACTGAAAAACACATAGATCTAGACAAATATGCTCACCACTAGCTCAAAATCAATTAGATCTATTAATAAATAGCACCAAAACAATCAATTTCTCGTTGGATCTGCTGAGAAATAACAAATCAATAGCTAAAACTTCCAGATCTGTAAATCTGGGTAACAATATAAGAAAAAAGAGCTTCTTTGTCTTCCAATTCATCTATAATGTCAAGAAAGCTAAGAAATAAGACTAATCTAGACTATAAATCGATTTTTACGACGCTTTTTTGAGCAATTCCATATGATTTCGTACAACTATATGGATTTTGTAAGGTTGCATTATTGTTTCATACAACAGTTGGGAATGGTGGCTAAAAACAAGGCTGGAAATCTATGGTGGTTGAAAATGAAGTTACAATTTTTTTTAAAATTGACCTTCCTTTAGAAAACGAAACAATGCATGGTCGGCAACAGTCCCTAGGTCTTCACGCTCTCAAAGACTCGGTGGCTCTAGGTGAGCTCTGAAACCATATTACGAAAATCGAGCACATAAAGAAACCAAGATAACTCAAAAGAGTTCTCCATATTGTATATTTTAATATATAAGATTACAAGCAAATCAAGTCAATCCATTTTATGAATGTGGGATAGACCGAGAAACACAATAAAGTGAAATAAGACATAAAAGCATAAAATAACCTAAAGTCAAATTGACTTTATTAATGCGTATGTCTAATATCTAATTGACCATTATAGGCTAATATTTACTTTAACAAAATGCAAAATATATATCGCGTGAAGATAAAATTGGATTAACAAACTTTAAATAGTTACACGATGGCTTAGTAACCACAAACTAAACTAGCTACCAATAAATCACCTACAATAATGACCTAACAAGACATCATGTCTACAAAATTCTTGTTTAAATTAAAAAATATAGATATCTATAAAAATACCATGCTAAGGTTATCAATTATTACCCTATGGAGACCTAAACACCAATTGATTTTCTCATGTTCAAAAACGCAAACACATCCAATTTGTTGGTTTTTTTATAACTACTTTTCCTTCTCAATTATGTTGGAACAGGTAAATTTCTAATCCATGTTGCTTATATGTTAGATATAAAAAAAATACTGATTTCAATATCAAGCATCAAGGTGATGCCTATTAAAACAACATGAGTTTGAATCCTAAATTTTGCTTCAAGCATGATGAAAGTTTACAAATGCCATGATCCACGACGGGTACTAGAAACTCAAGCTTCATGATTTTCTTGAACATGCTTAATGACAATATCTTATGAAAATGCCACAGCAATGGATTTAAAACCTCCGCATTTAAAGTACATATTACATTAAGACTACATTTTCTCTAAAATTTCCTTTAAAACTTGTTACTCCAACAATTGCAGCATGTGAAGCCAGTAGGTGAATCCGTTGAAAACTCCGTTCTATAAGAATGAGTGAAAACACAATATTTATGTCTAACAACAAATATAGAATAGCACCCAATAAAAAAATTAGGGCAAGCACCACTCGTGGCTTTTGTCTTGCACTAATAGATTTTAATAACATGGCATTCAATTTTAAGACGAAGCACATGAACACAGCATTTTGGAGATGTGCGGTTGATTTCCTCATAGGGATGTTCATTGTACAGTGGTCTAGAACGTCACAAAAGAACAATACCCTGAAATATTTGTAAAACTCTTTGAGATCTGATCAAGAAAAAAAACTATACCGGTTCTTTGAACATGTGAGCTTAAATACTTACCTCCACTTAATTTGTACCTATCTTGACAGAGTTGGATATCAATGGCCCACAAAGACTCATTAATCAGCTTAATATAATTTCATCCATGCTCCTAGTGCTTTTTGAGCAATACCTCTCTTCAACATCCAATGAAACATTTATGCCCTTATTCAGAAGATAGCTGAACATCATACTGATGCAATCTTTCAACTCAGTAGCAAGGGCCTGTAAACAAGAAGAGACTTCATAATAAATAATGAATATAAAGAGATACAGTAAACAAGAGAGGATTCATTTTGCAAATCACAGTACAATTGAGTTTACCTTCCTACGACCTTTATCTCGCCGAGCAATCACCTCCGCAGGCCACTCGTCCACTAGGCATTGTAGTTCTTCATAAACCCACTTCTTCTTGGAATCAGAGAGATCCTCCTATGACAAGTCAGAGATAGCAGCATTTACACATTTGCTCACCTGTTATGTGTAAATCGAATACAACTCTTATTGATAATATAATATTACCTGATTAAGTTCAAGAATGAGTTCAGCTGCTTCCTGAGGTTGCCACTTCAACAGATAGGCCTGCAGAGAACAACAATTCTATATCACCTCCCCTTTTTCAACATTGCAATATATATCTGTGAATACACTATACCAAGTGCAGACAATAATTGGAACAGGAATCTTCACCTTGGCACAAGAGAATGCACTCGGAATTGTATGCTGCAATCCAAACAGCAACCTCAGTTCCTGTATTTTCCAAACCTGTTGAGTATTCCCTGCATTGACAATCAGGTGTGAAAAATATTACTGCCTCCATATGAAACGGTGTGTTGAAGTTTTATAAGCTATTCTGGGATAACAAAAGATCCTATTTTGAATTGTTATGTAGAAAGTATGATGATTTTTAAACTTTTGTTTATAGTGAATTGATACAATCTATACACGAACAGAAATGTTTTATTTATCCGGACATAATGAGTGCTGCTAGGATTGGGTTTAATTAGAGAAATAGGAGGAAGTAAGATGGTAAGCCTCCATAAGTGAGAATTACATTTGAGATGGACCAACAATTGGATGCCTGTAAAGATTCTACTTGGTCTTAAGCGATTCTGGAATAGCAAAAGATCATATTTAGAATTGTTAGTAGAAAGTATGATCATTTTTACACTTTTGTTTATATTGAACTGATACAATCTATACACGTAAACATGAATGATTCATTAATCTGGATAATGAGTTTGGATAATGAGTGCTGCCATGATTGGGTTATTTAGAGAAATAAAATGGAGAAAGATGGTAAGCCTCCATCAGTAAGCAATTAAAATTGACATGGACCAACAAGTGGATGCCTGTAAAAATTCTACTTGGTCTTAAGTTTTAACTGATTCAAGTTCAAAACAACACAAGGAAGAACATGTAGTCAAGGTCACATGGTTCAGGCTTGGGCTCGAGTTTGACAATGATAAAATTTGGTTTGAATTCGAATTTCTCAATGACATTCGGATAAGTTTCGCCAGAAAATTCCTTTATATTCATATTTCAAAATTTTCAAAATATATATAAAAAATATTTTTCAAATAAATATACCATGCCCGAGCCTCATTAAACATTACAATGTGGTTATATCATTATCATTAAACATATATACTATGCCATTCCATTATCACGATTCGCTAGAATCCCATAGTTCAACATATATACTAAATAACCATCATGTACTAAATAATCATTATATACTAACATATATAATATATACACTAAACAAACATTATATTAGCTACAGGCATATATAATGAACGGTAATTTAGTTCTTAAATATTGTTTCTATAGGCATCAACTAACATCAGGTCAAGGGTACGTGGGGACAGTGGTCATTGGTCATTGGTGGTCTCTTCTAATTGTGAATAAAGTCGCCGCGGCCCGCATATGTCACCCGCTACGAGAGAGATATGCCAGTGGCAATACGATAGATGAAGTGAAGCCAAGAATTGGAGAACTTTTTGCCAAGAACCGGAGATCCTGTGATTTGCGTATACTCCTGAACTCAGACGGCGAGCTAGAACGCAGGGCACGTTTAATTTTAGGGGTTTTTATTTCATTTTGTAATAAAGAGAAAAACCAAAATAACAAAGGCTTTCACCCTTCAAAACCATATTGTACGCCTCAATAGTGTTAGACTGGCCAAATTTCATTGCCAAATTTAAACGAATTGGATTTTTTGGTTGAAGTTCACCGAATTTTGAACCTGAAGGTCAAAATTCCGCAAACCCTATGACTTATCATGTAGTATATCTAATGAGCCTCGATTTTTCCTGAGCCTAATTTGAACTTGAGAATCCAGAATGATAATCAAACTACCCCAAATTCCTAATCCCTGCAAGAAGCAAGCAATATACCACAATCGCAGCAAACTCCCAACCAATACAAAATTAGAATTTACGTATGCCCCAGTAGCTAGTCTCTCACCAACCTAGAGAAAGCTTACAGAATCAAAGCGTTTTATCTTGACATTACATGTTTTCCAAAAGTGGCTAACAATTCAAAGGAAAGTGCATAAATTAAAATAAGCAAACTGTCTTTAGGGGATGGCTGAAGAGAGAGGAATCCTATGAGGGATGGTTCCTAAGCTATGTGAACGATTCGTGAAGTTAATATGGGTATCAAAAAAATCCTTATTGAAGCCTAAAGGATCACCAACGTTAGCAAACTTTTGTTTGCTACTTTCAATTATGGAGACATACATTGGGCCTTTGGAGTTTGGGCACAACATGAACTACTATTATAGTATAGAAGGGTCCATCTCATAACGGGAAGAAATTGTAAGAACGTCCCTGTTCAGGTTAGTAATTAAGGGAAGGGAGATCATTCTCCTCATGTTTCGTAATCTCCTCACTTTGCTTTTGACCTAGAGATGCCTTGGGCACTTCCTTGACATATTGTACGTAATTAATTTCACAGGTCCCGTTGACTACTTTCTGGTCGTCAACAAACCTGGCCTGTGTTACAGAATAATTAAAGTCTATAAGTTTTCATATACATAAAGCCAAGCATTTTGGAATCAGAACCAGAATCAGACCGGAACCCTTTTTCCCAAATGTTTGACTTGAACTGTAATAAGTGAAAGAAACCTGATCGAATAAAAAAACATAAAATATTCAAATTTTAATAAACAAAAAATATATTCACGTACATCAATGTAAATCCAAACCACAAGACACCAGATGTGCATAGTTTGCAGATTTATATTCCATGCAACTTCTAAGGGTGCAAATAGCAAAACTACATCAAGATATAAATTTTGAGAGAAAATACATATACATTGAGGCTTTAAATGGCCTCTGAAATCTAAAAATCGCCATACCATAATCAAATAAGTACATAGCTCATCTGAAGTCTGGCTCATTAGACCGACTCAACCCAAGTACAAAGTATATGAAGTTTGCTTTCTCTTGCTGAATGGCTTCAACAACTGCTTCTATTTGATGTTTAAATCGATGGCCACCATTGGGCAGCTTAGATCTCAATCATTTGGCACCACCGAACAACCTATTCCCCTCTTGGTTTCAATCTTAGAATCCCACAATTCCCGGGTCAAAGGGTGCAGGAGGAAAGGGTACAAGATCCTTTTTTGCATATATGCTGAAAAGCTGAAAAGTTGTTAACTGTGTTGAATGCTGAAAAACACCCCAACTTCTATCTTATCTGTGCGAGTTCTGTTGGGCTTAAACTTTAATTCCATCACCAAACATCCTGAAATGGGAATCCCATTTTTAACTTTTAATTAACTTTCAAGTTGCTAGTCTAATTAATAATAATGGTGATTCTTTAGTAACTAGAATTTACTTTACGTAAAATACTACATTAAAGTGCTTTAGTATTAATAATAAATAAATGTGAAGAGGCTACATAACATCTTTTCCTCTCCACTCGTATAAATGTAATAAATGTAAGAAGACATATTATGATTGTGATTGAATACAAACTCGACAGTTCTCATCTAATGTGTATGGTTCCCTCTCTGTTGATATGGCAATAGAGCCAAGGTGAGAAAAACCAAAGTTGAGCAGGTGAAGGCCTAGGGACTGGTCTGTCTAGTGATGGTCCGAGGAACAGCAGAACAGAGCATATAGGACAGCCATATGATTTTTTGTGCTGTCATACAAAGGAAAAGCCATCATATTTATTTGCAGTATGGAATTGACAGATCCATATGGAAGAAGTCATTGTACGATTTGATAGAGCCCCCGTACAATCATTGTCATATTATTTGATAGAGCCCCATACATCCGCCACCGTATTGGCCATATGAATCAGCCATATGAAATTTGACCATCTAGTTTTTTGTACAACCGCATCCATATGAATTTTGAGCTCCAGTTTTTATAATTTGTTGTATGGTTGTCTTTTTTAAAGTTGTCATCTTAATTTGACTTGTACAGCCATCATCGTATTGTTCCTTTTTCTCAATTCATTTTTTTTAATCCATAAGGATTATTTCCTTCCATTTCCATTATTTTTGTTAAAGACTGGACAAAATTTTAAGTTGGAAATTTGAATATGGCCACTTTGCCCAATATTATGCTTGAGAGTAGTCAAATTTAACAGACAGAATTTTAGTCCATGGAAACAGTGGATGCTTGCTATCTTTGAGTATATGTGTTTGGACAAATTGGTATTGGGAAAAGAAATCCAGGGTCAAACCAATGTAGATGCCCAAGAAAAGTATGATACAAAGAATAGTGAGGCTATCATGCTCATAAAACTCTCTGTCACCAATGAGATGCTTCCTAAAGTTCAAACTGGGGATGATGCATTCACCATTTGCAGAATCATCAAAATATGCATGAAACCTATGATAAAGGTGGAGCCTTTTTCTTAAAGAATATTATGTTTTCTATTAAGATGGAAGAGCATGATTCTCTTCCAGATCACTTATTGAAGAATAAAGATATTAGAGGTTAGTTAAAGACTATTGATAGGAAGATGGAAGAGGAAGATCTCATCATCATAGCTCTGAAGAGTCTGCCCTCCAAAAAAAATTTTGAAACTTTGGACATTACTTCAATAATGAGCTAACATTTGAACAACTTAACAATAAACTTTTGCAGAAAGACAGGTCGAGGAAGAAATTTGCAAATATTAGTGATCATGATACTTCAGAGGTAGCCTTGGCAACGAATTTCAAAGGAAAATGCAAGAGCAGTTAGACTAAAAGTGGGTAGAAAGGAAGTGGCAAGCCAAATGATTCAAGTAATCCAAAAACCAACAAGATTTTTAAATTCTTTTATTGGGAAAGATTGAACATAAAAGCAAATTTTGGTGATAGAAACTGTGGGATGAAAAGTACAAGCCATGGGCTAGTCAAACTAAACAAAAGCAGGCCAATGGGGTTGAGGATAATGAGGATGAGGAGTGTTATGTTTTTATGGCTAGAAATAAGGAGGCTAACGTAAACAAGGCTGATCGGTATATTGATTCTCGTGCTTCTTGTCATTTCACTAACAGAAAGGATTGGTGTCTTGATTTTATAGCAGATAAGATAGGTTCAGATTCTATGATCTTTGGTGGTGGACAAGAATGTAAAATTGTTGAAAAGCAAATGTGCAAATAGAAATGCAAGGTAAAAGGCTGTTCTTCCTTAATGTATTCTTTGTCCACAAATTGGATAAGACTCTTCCTTCAATTAGTGAAATTATGAAACATAATGCTCATTTATATGTCATCTTTAGGAACAACAGGTGCTATATTGTTAACAAACATAACAAGAAATTAGCTGGCCTAGGTGTTGAAGAGCATGTGATGTTTTGCTTGATGAGTGTTGATACAGTTCAGGAGCATGCTTTAATGGCTAGCAGTGGACAAGACAGGAGTTCACTTTTGCATCAAAAGTATGGCCATCTCAATTTATGTTTATGTTTCCTTTTTGACTGATAGAAAAATGGTGGAGGCTCTTCCAGATACTTTAGATAAGAAAGATATTACGTGTGGCACATGTCTTGCATGRAAGCAACATAGAATGCCTTTAGATGAAAGGAAGGCTTGGAGATCCAAAGTACTTCACGCAACTCCATGATTTGCCTCCCCAACACTTAGTCAAATTTCTTAATATTACCGCGGGTCCACATTATTTTTATGACTCTTCCATATACCCCACACTCCCCCTCACCCACATGATTTACCTCCCCAACACTTAGTCAAATTTCTTAATATTACCACGGGTCCACATTATTTTTATGACTTCCATATACCCCACACTCCCCCTCACCCATAAGCCCCTCTCCTCCCTTACGATTTCCCTCAAGACTTAGTCATTTTTACAACTTTTTACTAAGTCTTACCACAACCCTGATCCCCTTATCTCCGCATTCACATGATCCTGCTACCCCACAGCCTCTTAATACTTAGTCTTTTTACCAAGTTTTACCTCCTTACCTACCTCCACATTCATGTAACCTCGCCAACACTTTGTTTATTTTTTAATATTATTTCTTGATAACAATTATTATCCTAAGTTTATTTCTCTTTATCTGTGGGCACACCTCCCAATATGTGGCAGAGAAGACCTATTATACATGGACATGTGGCAGTTAGCTGTGTTATTTTTTCTTAAACTCAGCAAACTAATTTCTGCATCCAATAATTTTTATACCCAGAAACAAAACAGCAATACACATCTGATTCTGAACTATGAAACAGAAATATTACTGAGTAAATAACTTGCAATGCACAGCGGATAAAATTAGAAACCAATCAAACAATAAAGTAGACACCAGAGATACCCTGGAAACCCCAACTTCGGGGAAAACCAGCAAATAAGGGTTTCTTATTCTGCTCAGCAAATCCAGAAAATGTAAATTTTTACAATAAAATTCTGTGGCCAAACTCGGCACACATCTACCTCAGAAAATCAGCGTTAGATTGAGCCCTAGGCTCCTGAAAATTCTGTCCACCTGCACACAGCCCTTACGGCCCCTCACTGCAAGCAAATAGATGGCTGAGTTAGCGGCTAAACGAACTAGATTTGGCCCCCTTTCTGCCATGAAATTCCCAGCACGCGACCCCTGCAAATTTTGACCCTCACGGCCCTCACACTCACTGGTTATTGGCTGGCTAGAGATGAAGGTAGAACCCTTCCTATCTCCTACAGAATTTCTCTCCAGACGATTCTCCGCACACCCACTTTCGATTTGCTGCAGAAACCCTTGGTGTCATTCACCAACTCAATGAATCTCCTCAAGTCACCCTCCCTGCTTATAAATCTCCACAAGTGGTTAACTCCTAACAAGTGGTTAACTTAACAAGTGGTTAACTCCTGAATGACTTGGAGATACACTAAATCGTGTGTCTTTGGCTTGCATGACACCTTGCCTAAGCCAAGACACATGTCCTCGTTACAATATTTCAACACTCCCTCTTAACGAGGAAGGTGTTCTCCACTATTCCCATCTTATTCCTGAAGTAGACAAACTTGCCTTTCATCAAGGCCTTGGTGAGAATATCTGCCACCTGCTCATCTATAGGTACATATTGTAACTGGACTACACCCCGCTGCACACAATCTCTGATGAAGTGATACCTGATGTCGATGTGCTTCGACCTATCATGAAATACTGGATTCTCAGAGAATTTTATGCCACTCTGATTATCACAGTGTATGATGGTCGACTCTAGCTATTGACCGAACAATGCCATTAGCAACTTCCGTAACCATATGGCCTCACATGCTACCATGCTCACTGCCATGTATTCTACTTCCGCAGAACTCAATGCAACATACTTCTACCTCTTGTTGTACCAAGAGACAACCCTCGATCCCAAGTTGAAACAACACCCTGAAGTGCTTTTCCTGTCCACTGCATTGCCTTCCCAGTCTGCATCTGTATAGCCCACCAACTTCACTCCATCTACCTAAGCATACCTCAAACCATACTCGATCGTGCCACGTAGGTACCTAAAAATATGTTTCGTTGTTGTCCAATGCTCTCTCCTTGGTTCCACCATGAACTGACTGAGAGTATTCATAGCAAAACATCTGTCTGGCCTAGTGTTGACCAGATACATGAGAGAGCCTATCAACTGCCTATATAAGGTAGGGTCCACTACCTCCTGCTTGGAAGCATCTATCCTCTTCCAATTCGTAACCATGGGTGTAGACATTGGCCGACAGTCCTACACCCTGAACCTCTTCAAGATCTCTACTGTGTATTTCCCCTGTCCCAGGAAAATATCGCCATCTCGCTACCACACCTCCAATCCAAGAAAATAGTGCATTAACCCCAAATCCTTCGTATCGAACTTTGAAGCAAGATCCCTCTTGCACTCTGCAATAAGCCTCTGTGAACCTGTCAAAAATAGATCGCCCACATATAACACAAGAATGAGTGGCTCTCCACCTATCATGACATAGTATAAGTTAGAGTTAGCATTACTCTTCACGAAGCCCATGCCCTACAAGTAACTATCAATGCGCTCATACCACACCCTGGGTGCCTGCTTGAGCCCATACAGTGCTCTCTTCAGTCTACATACATGAGTCTCCCTTGCATATGCCTCAAAACCCTCTAGTTGTTCTATATACACTTCATACTCAATAACTCCATTGAGGAATGTCGTCTTGACGTCCATCTGATGAATCTACCAACCCATCTTTGTTGCTAATGAGATCACGACACTGATGGAAGTATATTTTCCTATCAGGGAAAATGTCTCGCCATAGTCAACTCCCTCTTTTTGAGAGAACGCCTTACCCATGAACCTGACTTTGAATTTCTCAATGCTACCATCTGCAGCATGCTTGATCTTATAGATCCAATGAGACCCAACCACTAATTTTCCCTCTGGTCTTGGCACCACCTCCCAAACACCTCCACCATAGCATCATGCCAAACCTGCTATTTCGATGCCTCCTGAAAACTGGAAGGCTCCCTGTCAATGAGATTACTCATCAATGCCAAATACCCTGAATAACATTGTAGTGGCATGCTCTACCTAAAGCTTATACTAGGAGCACCCATGAACTCCTAAGCATCTCGCAATGTCTGAGAAATCTCTCGATTCCTCTTCCTCCATGCAGCAGGAGGTACAACCTCGGTGGGTGGAGCTTCCTACTCCACAATCTGAGTACTAGTCCCTATACCTGTACATGTCCCTATACATGTCCATGTGATCTGTACCTATGACTCATGTTCCTCCTTTGGAGCTACCAACTCTTGATCCCCCCCTGCTGTTGTTGACACATCATAAGACTTCCTGAAATCCTTCTCCTCCTTGAATCTGACATCCCTCTTGATCATTGTCTTCTTCAATCCTGGAACATAGATCTATCATCTAATATGCTTTCAAAGTTTCAATGTAGCCAACAAAGATTCCCTTCTTTGTAGTGGAATCGAGCTTCGTCCTCTTATCAGAGGGAACATGACAATAGACTAGTCAACCAAAGATCCTGAAGTGACCAACTTCCTACTTCTTCCCTGTAAATGCCTCCTCGTGAGTCAATCTCCCCAACACCTTGTGTGGACTCCTGTTCTATATGTATATTGCAGTACTGCATGCCTTTTCCCATAGAAACTTGGGCAAATCTTGGTCATACAAAATAGCCCTAGCAGCACCAACAATGGCTCTGTTCTTCTGTTCCGCAACCCCATTCTACTAAGCATTATAGGGAACTATCAATTCCTTCTTGATCCCTGCCTTTGCACAAAACTCCTTGAAAGCTTTCCTTGTGTACTAACTTCCATTGTCTGACCTAAGAACCTTTATCTTCCTTCATGTCGCATTCTCCACAAGAGCCTTAAACTCTTAGAAGCGACTGAAGACCTCATCTTTGGTCCTCATGAAGTAGATCCAGGTTTTCCTGGAGAAATCATCTATGAATGTGACAAAATACTCACACCCTCTCAAGGATGTTGAAGACATAGGCCTGCATACATCTGAGTGCACTAAATCCAGTGCACCCTTCGATCCACTGTCATTGCTTGGAAAAGATGTTTTAGCATACTTTCCCAAGGCACACCCTTTACACACATCACTATGCTCGATGCTCAACTTTGGAAGGCCAGTCACTATCTCCTTGAAGATGTTAAGTGCCCCATGGTGTAAGTGAGCCATCCTTCTATGCCATAATTCTCCCATATCCTTAGTGTTGTTGATCAACCCCTGATGTGACTCAAACTGCAACCTGTATAACTTGCGTGACCCCCTGGGCTGAATGTATACTTTCAGTCCTCTGAAAGACACATCATACCCCTTGTCCTAAAGCTCGAAACCGATATCAAGTTCTTGGTCATCCCCGGTATGTACAACACATTTATAAAGCTAAATGTCTTTCCTAACTCCCTCTGAAAGGTAACAGTCCCTCATCCCACTCGAGTACATTTGGACTTATTCCCCATTTGTATATCAAAGGTCATCTCCTCCTCTCTGAAACTGGAGAAGTATTTTCTAACTCTTGTCATATGATATGACGCACCACTATCAATATACCACACCCCTGTGTCATGTGTGCCTGAGCTAGAAAGGAAAGCGATGAGTGAGAAATCCCCATCAAACCTGGAAGAAAATTCATCAATGTCCGTTGAGGTTGTTGTCTAAGTCTTCTTCTTATACTTATTTTTGTTGGGACTGTTACCCACCAAGTTGCACTAGGATGGACTTGCAGTTGAGGCGCCAAAGTTGAACAAGTAATTGTTCAAATTCAGAGTTCAGAAGTCCAAACAGCCATCATGGCCCCTCTTTTCTTCTTCTTCTTCTTCTTCTTCTATACTGCATTTGCATATCCCCTATGGGGCATTGTAATAAGATGAGCTAGCATGATGTACTTTGTAATAGGATTAGCTCCCTAAAAATAAATCATGGATACATTACTCTAGAGTTTTTTTTTTTTTTTAATTAT